>JAVQJS010065232.1:0-16384 GCA_036024795.1 Galaxias rostratus | reverse complement strand
CACACACTGTGTGTGAGTCTTTTCTGTACGAAGGGTTCGGTGAAGGGGCGAAGGGTTCGGTGAAGGCGCTTATGAAACTTGCAGGGTTCAGTACGTCCAAAAAGGTTAAGAACCACTGGCTTAGACTAACTAACAAACAGGTTTCAGTGTCATGGGCCTTTCCAATTAGCTGAAATGAGGGGGCCACTGAAAAGAGCTTTTAGCACACCATGATCCCCTTGCATGCCCATGCGAAGCAACGTGCAAATGCAGAAACCATATCCTCTGCTTGAGGCCTGGCCTCCTGGACAGCAGCTGGGCTGATGGCACTCGCTGAATCAATGGAATTCTAAACACGTTCAATCAAGAGTAGTCTGCCAGGAGAAACACAAGCCATTTCAATTGGACCGTGGTGGGGCAACAAGGCCACACAACAAAAGGCAGGTCGCCACCAACCCTCCAGGGTGTCATTACAAACTGAGCTGAAGGCTTATATGATGCACTTACTTCCAGAGCTAAGAGTTACCTGGACCTCTGCTTCAAAGTTCTCCCACAAATCATAACTAAATGCAGAGACATAGCTGAGAGGCAGACTCACTTCCAAAATCGATGGAGTGGACATACACCACAGAACAAGTGCTAACCTGTTCTGTCAGGACAGCCGCAAGCTTAGGTTGACAGTTGGTGTGAGGTGTGTTTGAGATGGGAAGTGGATCGTTTTACAATAGGAGGGGTGAGTTTGAGTTGAGAGGGATTTAAGAAGGATAAAGTCAGGCTCTCTGGAGCCAGAGGACCCAGAGTCTCTAGTTGCATTTGGATTCATGTTCCCTTAACAAGAACCTCCTTTATCAGCTTTGTCTACGCACAAAGTAATGGGCTGACTAAAACATATTCTGTATCAATCATAATTAATAAAGTGTCCTTTTTCCAACAAAGTCCACAAAGATGTTATTTGAAAACCCAAATGTTAATGTGTCAAATCTAATCTTACAGTCAAAAAATATTCCACCCTTGTGCAAGAAATAACTTGAATTATTATATTGGTTTGCACTAACAGCGTTCTTGAGGTGTGTTGATTTAATCAGCTGCAGTAATATATCGGTTAGATATAGACAAAAATATAGGCTTATTCTGGGAAGGTAAGTTTAGAGAGTGACGATTTATTTGCTCTGACAAAGAAGGGTCTTTGAGCATTTATTTTTATCCCATGGCCATTGAAATCTGTATAATGGTGCAAGTCAAACAATACAAAATTTGATGCATGTAAGTCTTTTTGGATAGGATAATGTTTAGTCTGTTATTGACTACACACTGACATTAAATACAGGTTTGGGAGGGATCCGTGATATAATGAGGATTAGGCAGGAAACCTACCTGCTTGAATCCTCAATCTTCACATATGGGGATCTCAATGCAGCAGCTGAGGAGAAGGACAAACAGCAAATGATTAAATAAATGTGCAACAATATAAACAATAACACAATACAAGATTATTAAAAGTAACTGACCTTTGACTACATGTGCAATGGAATGCTTCCGTGCGTTATTTGGCTTAAGGGAAAACAAAAACACAATAAAGTCTCAAACACAAAAACACACTTTAAAATAAATAAAAAAGTACATGATCCTGGACAAATACTTTACCTGAGGTATCTTGTGTTTCAATGAGTTTTCTGCTCTGAAATGCTGCACATATGGCAGCAATTCTAATAAAAATAGTTTTAAGGAATACTGGATGTTGTTGATAATCTGAGGCTGCCGTGCCAATTTCCTTTGATAACACTGACAATTACTTTTAACATGACATAAAGTCTAAATTAAAAATCCCCCTATGCCATCTGCTGCTTACATGGTCTTACTACACTATGTAATTAAAATAAGCTATGCTATGCTATGCTACGGCCAGTAATGCTATGGTTGAATGCGAAGGTAAATATGACCGGGAGTTTTTAGCCTTCCGTCAAAAGGATACCATCCACATGGACAATCTTTACGCCCCAGGATCGAGCATTGGTCAAATTAGTGCTTCCCAGTAGTCTTTCCTGTAAGTGACAAATACATCCATTAGTGCTGCAGACTGTAGATATGGCCACACAAATATATACAAACAATTTACAGGCCTTTACACATTCATCTGCAACAGAGCACTTACATTGTTGCGAATAGCTTTTTCAAGCAGGGCTTTCCCACGACTCCCATGTACCTGTAAAACATCAACAATTTATTTAAATGGGGAATTAATTAATTGATTTGGGGCTTGTTCACCTGATCGCTAGATACTTGCAGACAATTCAAACAAGAGGAAAGATGCGATTGTGGACATCAACTACGGACAGCTTTCACGAGGTAAAATCTTTAACGTGATGGGGATATGTTAGATTTTCCTAATATCCTGCATTTCCTATGGTAAATTGTAAAAGAAAAAAATCAAACCAGACAGCTTGGTTGACCTTGATCACCTAATGAAAGCAAAATCATTGAGGGCTGGAGTGAGTTCATATGGTAACTCACCATTTGTCTAGGAGTGTCAGGTCTTCGTCCGGTGGCGTTGCTGACAGCCCCATTCCTGTGCTTAACGGAGTGAGCGGCCTCTTTGGTCATCCCATCAGACCCTCCACAAAGGGCCTCCATTATCCGGTTCCCCGGCCCGTCTCGGCTCTCAGTCACAACAAAGCTGACATCCTTGTTAAAAAAACTCTCAACTTTCTAATTCAGAATGACATAAATCACAAATAAAGGGACTTTATTAAAAATGTTGTGGTTTTTAAATGTATTATATGCTTCTCAGATCACACACAAATAGTTTAGCATATGTCAATTAATTACCGCACCTTAATTAGGCATTATCAATTTGTCAACAAATTGGGTGAAAAAAAAATCTGCCATTTAACTTACCCCTCCAAGTTCAGAGATGGTTTCAACCAGCACTGCAGCCAGTCGCCTCTTTACTTTATCCAAATAGAAGGATTTCCCCTCCAGCTGTCTTTCTCCAGGTGCCAGTGCATCCAGAAGGCGACTTGCCGCTGGGCTTTTATTTTGCATTGTCCAGTCCTGGTCCAAGTTAACCTGTTGTGAACATGTGTTTTAGCCAATCCAGGGCCACGGGAAGTATCGACAATACATCAGTTTGATCTTAAACATAATTCAAATCGCTTTTAAAATCCAGACCGAGCAACATTACATGTGTAGATAACGTCATATGATAGACAATAATGGCTATGGAACTATTATTAAAAACATGAGAATCATTAGTGAGTACAGCTATTTAAAACTTGTAACAGAAAATTAAACAAGGACTTAGTTTACTCTAAGATGTAACCTCCCTAGCAACTGTCGCAAAATAGGGATTACCAAACTAAATAAAGTAAAGGCAACTCTTTGTTAGCCAAGTAACCTAAATCATTATACGTTAGCTACTGGTATTTTTGTAGCTTAAAATGAAATCAACCTGGCTTTTTAAATTAAGGTACAGTAGCTAGCTACCAAGATAACAATAGTTTTAAAAGAAACCTGACAAACCTATATGAACTTTGAGTATTTAGGACTGGTATTTGAAAACTTCTGTATTTCCACTACGTCAAATACGCGAAATAGCTACATAGCATTGCCGAGAAGTGAACGCCACTTGCTTGCATCACAACTGCCGCCTTTTTTGTTCGTATCATCAGACCACCCTCCTTGTTGTCATCGGAAGCACTTGCTATGGCAAACCGAGTTGGACATATGATATGGAACCCCACAAGGGACCTTTTTCAAATGAAAACGTCAACTTGAAAAGGCAAATCCAATTCCACAACAGAATTATTAATTTCCACTTTCGCATGCCAGTTGAGACAAAATGTAAACGAAAATGCAATAACATTTGCATTTTCAAATGCTTCAATAGGCATTCTGTGTCAATATTCAAATGCAAATGCAAAAGCTGTTAGACAAGTCCTTTATGGGCTTCAAGGCTCCTGCCTAATACTTTTATTACTAGTGCACACAAATTTTGAATGACTGAGAATCTTAATTCATTTGTGTTCGTTTTTGTAAAGAAACTTGAAAAAAAAAAAAACATTTACATTTATTTTTAAAATACATTAAACACATTAACAATAATGCAAATTGCTATTAAACTGTGTATAGCAAGCTCCTGTATTGCAATGGCATTTCTAGAATTTTATTCCGGGTTAAAAATGTCCAAAACTAAACAGCTTTGTAAAAAACACTCCTACTGTTCTAAGCAATTAAGGCTATTCTATGTGTCAGATGCCAAGAAACTATTTGGTACAAAAGATGTCCAACAGTCTTGATAGAAAGTGGCATGCTGGATCTTTCAGGAAATAAAAAACAAAAATGCACAATTGTACAAGAGGGTACATGAGTCAGTAGTGTGATCATTTGAAAACAGGTGCCTTAAGAATATTGGCCATTTGATGCACCAGTCCATAAGACTATCTGCAAGTATTTGCCCACATCCTAAACATTTTACTTTAGAAACAATGAAATAGTGTAACATTTTAAGTTAAAGTTTATGATGTTTTACGACACATAAGTACTACACAAATATTACATGGTTGGGCATATTGTTTATTGATCCATTTGCAAAGTATTGAACATGCACTATTGTGTCAAATGAATCAATTTCCCTAAAAATGGAAACATTGGAACGGTGCAAAATGGCTGGTAAACAAGGATAATTACAATAATATGAAAATATTGGCTTCACTGTACCATCCATAAATAAATAAACCTTTGTCTCGTAACTTAAAAGCTTATATTTTTGGCACATAAAGCAACAATCCAAAAATAAAGAATGAGAACTTGAATGAAACACAACAACGTTTTCTTTACTTTACATCAAACCTCAACAATGACTACTTGACCAAAATACCAGGCTTATTACAATGGAAACAGTTTAAAAGAACTCAGGAATAAAGACATGGATGTGTTATTTTTATATCATACTAAAAAAACAATGAACCCCAAAAGTGCCACTTAATTCCCACTTACAAATATAAAACAGATCAACAGTCTCGTCAAATGTTTACTAGACACATTATGAAAATATGAAAAGACCCTATAAAATATTTGGATTTTCTGTATGGCTACAGTATTCCTCACACATACAACAAAAAGCCTAACTGTCCTTCAATGGCATTAAACTCAAGGTTAGAGTGTGCAATGTTAGCAATTTCTTGGCACAGTTTTTGTCTTTAAGTGGATGACCACCACAAAAACTCCCATTAAGATTAAACACGAAATTAATTTCCCTTTTCTAAACTACAACAGTTAAATCAACCAAGTAAGACAGATTCTGCTCGTATAAAATACTTAACTTGAAATAATTAGTATTTTTTCTAATATCATTGACTTGGGCAGTATCTATTCAGATAAACAAGCAATTTACGATTCATGGAATGCAACCAAATAAACTATTTAACATGACAAGTACGCACTTGTAAAACACATCTAATTCAAATTATTAGCCCTTGGTGGTGCCAAAGAGCTATTTAAGAAACCACTGTGATGTTTTATTTCAGTTAATAGTGCTGAATGGGACCTGTCTAATATTAATTTATTACAGAAAAAAGTGCTTCAATTTGAGGAGTTGCACCATCCCAAGGCAGCTACTGAGGCCATTGTGAGGCACTTTAAAAGACATGGATGCAGCATAGGTCTCTGACAGCAATTTTCAATAGAAATACACACATACAAGACAATAAACAACTATTTGTGTTTAGCATTGTCCAACATGACATTTTCTTTCTTTCAATGAAAACAATAAATACTGGACTACTTAATCCAGATAGAGTATTCAGTATGGGGTAAAAGTTCCATATTCACCATAACTTATGGAATTGAGATCGACTGCCTCAATTTTATAGTAGTGTGGTTAAACCCACAAATCTTTAAATCGTTGTTGCAAAAAGATCAAATCCACTCAGAGCCTTTGCCTTCACCCGACTTGCTGCTACTGCTATTGCTGCTGCTGCTGCCCCTATCGACCTTGCTGGAGGTATGTTTGGTTGCTTGCCGCTGTTTCTGGTCACGGTGTGTCTTCCTGGGGTTGTTGTGACCCTGCTGCAAGCTGTAGGCCTGGATGGCTGCTTCCAGCCTGCTCTGCGCTTGCCGGATCTCCCTCTGCACGGTCCCATGAGCATCGCCCACTCCGCCTGATGTGATGTTTTCATCTTTGTTGGCATACTGCGTTTTCACCTCTTGGGCTATATTGGCTCGGTTCTGTTGGCATGCTATTTTGCTGCTGCTCAGGTGGGTAAAGGACAGTCTCTTGTCTTGGTGGCCAGTGGTTGGCACTGAAGAAGGTTTCACAGCAATGTTGTAGCCGGGAGGAGCAGAGGGGGCGTTCCAGGAGAAGGGATAGATGCCAAAACCCTCGCCGCTCACTTCTACACCGCCTCCCCCCTCGTTCAGAGTGAGCGGTCCACCGGGCCCTGTGGGGCCTCCACTCAGGCCGTACAAGTCATCCTCCGACAGGGGGCCCCGACGGGAGCGCAGGATGTCACAGATGGTGCCCACACCCAGGTGGAGCATTTCCCACACGTTAAGTCCCAAGCAGAGCAGCGAGACTGCGTACATGATGAGCAGGAAAATAGTCTTCTCCGTGGGCCGCGACACAAAGCAGTCCACTCTGTGTGGGCAGGGCTGTCCCGAGCACACGTAGTTGGCTGGAACGGCTAGGCCATAGAGGGCGTACTGCCCCACCAGGAAGGCCACCTCCAGCATGGTGCGGGCCAGTAGCTGGAGAATGTAAATGCGCATTAGGCCATCCTCTTTGATGCGCTGCCGCCCGTCGTGTCGCACTTTGCCTGTTCCCTGAGTACTGCCGCCCCCTCCTCCAGTGCCCCCGCCGCCTGCCACCCCCCCACCCTCACTCTCCACCTCAGCTACTTCGTAAATCATGGGGTCTTCCTCCTGGTCATCCTCTGCCTCCTCAATGCCTCGGTTTTGCCTCCTGGCAGCCAGGTAGTGTTTTCGAGACTTCCGCTGGGCCCCCCCGCTCTCCTCCTTACGCTCTTCAAGCTGAGCAATCTTGTTGGCGGCATACCCCAGATACATTAGCGAGGGCGTGGCCTCCAAGATAATCTGGAACACCCAGAAGCGCACATGAGAGAGCGGCGCAAAAGCGTCGTAGCATACGTTCTCGCAGCCAGGTTGCCCAGAGTTGCAGACAAACTTGCTCTGCTCATCATAGTATATGGACTCGCCCCCGACCGCAGTCAGTACAATGCGGAAGACAATGAGAACAGTCAGCCAGATCTTGCCAACAAAAGTGGAGTGGTTATGAATCTCTTCCAACAGACGAGTAAGGAAACTCCAGCTCATGGTGATGGTGGTTGGGAAAGTGGGCTGAGAGAGAGAGTAGCAAAAAACCCTCTTCTTACTCACAATGTCTCTGTGGAGGAGAGAGCAAATAAAAAAGAGAGTGAGATAAAATGTAAAGGTATGTAGCATGTGCATTTCAAATACACCACATCCTGTCAAAAGTCTATGTAACTCAAAATGATGTGTCCACAAGTCAATTACTACTGACAAAAACTGTATACTGAGAGGAGAGGAACTTACTTTTAATTTTACTAAAGATGTTATTTTTGAACAGTTGTCAACATGGTGACTCAAAAAAGTAAGAAGTTGTGCCTTCTCCTGAATTGGGGAGTTAAAAATTCCACTACAAATAAGGGCATGGGAACGTGAGCGCAAACGGAGACAAATTATCCTAAAACATCTGCCTGCGTGATCTCAAGAAGGGGTGCTGAAGGATTTGGCACTTCAGCTGACACGTGTGTGTGTGTGTGTGTGTGTGTGTGTGTGTGTGTATGCTTGTGTGTCAATTTGATATGTATATGCGTAAGATCATATTGGGCCCAATCCCAGATACCTCCACTGTGCCCATATCCTTTAGTAGGAAGTAGGGCAGTAAAATGAGCACTGCTCCACAGAAGACACATGCTAACTATTAGACAGCGCAAAGTGCTAGGCCAGCAATTCATTATGTGTGGAAAAAAGCAGAGACCACCCTCTATGCTTTATAGAAACTTCAAACAAAGCAGGAACTTAAGAGTCAATAACCTAACTAGCCCACTCACATGTTCTCATGCACTGTAGAGAAGTGGTGTGTTTGTAGTTATTGATTATGTTTTCTATAGGGTAATTAGATAAATGAAATGTCAAAAAATCATATTTGTCAAC
Source organism: Galaxias rostratus (assembly GCA_036024795.1). NCBI lineage: Eukaryota > Metazoa > Chordata > Actinopteri > Galaxiiformes > Galaxiidae > Galaxias > Galaxias rostratus. Next base: position 8,212 of record JAVQJS010065232.1, on the reverse strand, counting down.
AATATACCTTATTTGTTGTGTCATTTTCTTTACAAGATACTATTGCAACCTTGAACAACTTTCCTATGAATAGTCTTCCCTGTAGCTTGGCTTACTTCATACGAACTAGTAGCCTATTAATAGCATTATTCCCATAGCACTGTTAACCGCACTGCTGATCAGGTGATCCGGCTCCTTCAACCAGGCTAAGATTCCTATATATCCTAGGATTAGAAATTATTTAAGCAATCCCGTATGTAAAAAGATAAAATTACATAGAAAGTCCATGATAAAAAATAAGTTGAATCTACTAACATGATACAGATAAACAATGTAAACGGTGTTGGCAAAGAAAGTGAGAGAAAGACTCTATATTGAAGCGATAACAGTTTTATAGCCAAATAACAAAAACATATCCACTGTCTAATAATTATTTTAGGATTTAGGCTAATTGCTCAAAACTGAAAGTTTTGAAAGCAAAACCATATATTAAGTGTGTAAGCATATAGCATGTGTCACATGCTAACAGAATACATGCAAAGCTATGGAGTATCCTTTGTGACTTTAAACTTTCATCTGTAGAAGAAAGATTTGGAATGTATTTGTATTTGCTGAAGGGAAGCGATAAGTGACTTCAATTGTGCATCATAGATACAAAAAAACCTGCAACTTATTTCTAAAGTTATTAGGAAAAGGAAGTAGTACTTGCAGTCTTAACTTTCTATTGTTTTGGAAATCGTAGACGGTTTCCAAATGATGAACAGAAGAGTGATTGTACATTTCTCATAGAACATGATAAAAAGTAGCATTATTTTGAGGTCCAGACAATTGCTGACCAAACTTCAATAATAGTACCACCATTGATATTCAATCATTGTCCTCTTGAGCATGCCTACCTACTTTTTTTTACAGTGCATTTATCTGACCCCTTGCAGTAGGCTACAGCTAGGTTCACTAAATGTATGCATATCCACCAGAAACCTGGTACTTCGGAAACACCTTTTGGTACTCAATTTGCAGAGAGAAAAACAAATAGCATAATCTACTGTATGTTGGTACAGTGCAACAAAAGTGACATTTCCTTCCGCAACCTCTGGAGAGGTTGGATGCTGTTTCTATCCTCAGATGTTTCATTTCATTAATAGCTTCATTGCAGTAATTAAAACATGATCTGGACTGCTCAACTGCTAACTCTGACAGTTTGTTAGTTAGAGAGAAACAATTGCAAAACCATTCCACATTTTCTGCAGCTGTAATCACACAATGAGGCCATTCAAAAACATTGGAGAGAGAGACTCTTGCTCGGAGGAAAGTCACATCAGATTTGATTATATTGATTTTGACATCTTAAATTGGCATTTCAATACAGCATGCCCTGGTTCAATGTTAATATGTCTGTGGGATTGAGGGAAGGAGAGTTGCTCAACATCAGCAGAATACAAAAGGATGTAAAAAAAGGAGCCAAAAGCTTTACAAGCTACAAAGTGGTGCAGATGCCTAACAGAGAGTGGATACTCGTGTCAATAGTTTGAAAGACGTGACACATGGAAGATTTCTGGACATGCTTCAGTGTTTTTGCATTGTGGGTTTGATGTACCATAATTTGATTCAACAGAGCAAAAATGTATTAAAAAAAATTGTTAAATGTTATTTTCGAGTACCTGAATAAGCTGTTGTTCCTTGAAATCAATTTTCTACGCCAAAAGTAAAATTTGTAAAACACAGAAAGGACAGAAGAATAACTAGACTTAAGAACACCCTTTTACTTCGTTATCATTTTTGCTCTATGCACAAGCATCTCAAAAAATATCAGACTGATGAAAGTCTGCCAATGGCCAAACTATGTCTGTAGGATTAATAGGACAAAACAAAACTACAACAGGTAAGCAAGCTTATTTGTCAACAGGAGACCTGACAACATCATGGCACAAATATCTGCTCACAAACTTACCATTAAAGTAATGGAAAGCTGAACAGACTTCACTGCACAGTACAAACTAAGTAATTACTTTGACTGTGGTAGTCAAAAAATCATAGAAAAGGACAATGCAACTCTTGTAGGTAATATAGAAGTAGGAGGAGTGTAAGTAGTAATGGTTGTCAACTTAAACTTATCAAGAACCATAGTCTTGTCTTGGTTTAAACACAGTTTAGTCCAAATGCTCAAAACATACAGCTACCAAAAATCTGCGTCTCTGGATTGCTTTAAGTAAATCATGTTTTGTTGATCGTGGTTTAGCAGCACATTGGGATATGACACATAATGAAAGGTAAAGGCATCTTTTATTAGACAACAATCCTAATTTTCAATATATAGGGGATAAGTTTAAAGACCAAATATTATTTGTAAACGTGAAACAACAAAGCATAACATCCAAATGACAACTGAACAAAACATAATTTAACACCACCCACATCATTATAGTCCAGAAACTGTATCAAACGTAATCTGTAAAGTGGATTCATCAATAGCATAGGTATAACAATATTATCTTAGATATCTCAAAGTTTTAGACCTCTATCCAAAATTAAAAGCATCCCTTTATGTGACAGTGTTCTGTGGCAACAAAGAATAAAGCATGCACTTGATGATCCAGATGTGAACTCCATCTGATCCCTAGATGTAGCTGTGGATTCCATCTCATGTTTTGGCACACCAACATAGATGTGAATTGTGTCATATGAACTCACACATTCAATATTCACCCGACCACTGAATCCTTGATTCATTGAATGGCAATTCTCCCAAGCACAATTTTAAAGATATATACATGATGCAAAGGGAAGGACTGACTGATAGGGAATGTTAACATTAATAATAGCTATTGTTACAGAGTGGACAACATTTGGGGATAAAATAATAAACACATTCTTCAGAGAACAGAACCCCTCAAGGGTAGGTGTACAAACTGTATATCCTGATCTTAAATTGTGTAGTGGACTCAGAGAATAAAATAGGAAGAAAGTCTGGTGTTACTAGATATGCAAAGTATACTAAAGGTTCATGTTTTGCAAGCCTACTGTTTCAGTGTGTTTAAACTTGCTGTAATCAACAAGCAACTTATGCTGGCTAAATCTAAACAAGCAACCGATGCGAGCACAGTCTTGTGAGTTCCCCCTATGACCACTGGATTTGTACTTTAAAAGAGACGCTGCAAGCAAATAAAGCCAAAAGTTTTTCCTCGCCCAGCAAATGCCTTTTGAACTAAGATTGACTGTTGATTTCTCTCCAATCAGTAAGAGGAGCAAGTCCTACTTTCTTATACTGTGTACAAAATGAGTTCTAAACCTACCACACACAGTGAACACAAAGCACAGTGGTAAAATGCATTAAGGGACTTTACGCAATTCCGGCTGGGTTAAGGTGAGTTGTTGGAAAACAAATGTAAAGAGAGTGAATTCAGTCAGAGTCAGTCGGTCAGTTAGAATCTATATACAAGTGTAGGGGTATCAAAACAATATTAATTCAAATGTATGATTCCCTTTGAAGGAACTAACTAGTTTCAAAATAGATTGTCCAGAGAAATAAAACTTGACAGTCACTTTACTTCTTTGATAATACAAATCTGAGAGGGCCTGAAATATCTGGGCTACTTTCTTAGCATACTTCTGTGTTCAGTAATTAGCAATTAGGAGTTGGTTGATGTAAAATGTTCTGTTGGGGCAAAACAAGCTGCACATTGAAACAGTAGACACATAAGGAAGTCCATTGAGTTCCCCGCTCATCTGCAAAGTGGAACTAGAGTAGTTTAGCTTAGTGAAGGGGATAAGGTCAAGATAACCATGTTCACAAAGCTAGCCCCCAAAATTAGCAATTGCTATTATCTGAGAACCAAATGATTCCTGTGACATGACAGACATGTGCCGTCAAAAACCAATACCTGGCAAATTGTGACACAATGTGTGACATAAATATGATCAGCATCTGATAATTAATACAAGATTAAACTTGCTATGAAATGTGGCCATACCAAACTCAAAAAGGAATGATGGCTCAGTAAAAACCAGTCTCATTAACAGTCCTGCCGCTTCTTACAAAAGCACCATCTGGTGGTGTTGTGTAACGTTCTATGTGCTCGGGGCATAGACAGGGTGCCTATGGGATCCCCAGGATGGAATTACTGTTTGTACGTGTCTGTGTATGTGCGTCTGTTTGACAGTGGGCTGTCCCAAAATCTAGCCACGGTCATGGGAAACCACTTTGCACACAAGCATTGTCCGAGTCTGAGATCATTCTTTACATATCACAGCTAAAGTGTGTATGATTATTCTCTGCTACAAGTTTTTTTGGGACTCATCTCACACGGTATCTTTTCTAAGGGACACGTTTTTTGATAGGGAGTTACAGTATACTACTTTTTAGAGCTCTGCGATTTGACCAAAATCTCATATCTCAATAAATATCGTGATATAGCAAATTTCTTTGTAAATTGAGTTATAAGTTTATATAAAATGACCACATGGAAAGTGGTCTATTTCTTATCACTATATACTTTATGGGAAAATTGTGCCACAAAATGTTCTTTATAGATTTAAATTCCAAATGTAATCGAAAAGCCTGTCAAAAGTCTCAGAAAATGGTAAATTCAACCCTTCAAGACTCGGAGCAAGTGGAGGAATTAACGATGGAGCTGAGCAGAGGCCTAGAGAACATTGAGAAGTCAGGGTTGCTGGGAAAGCTAAAACTATGGTACCTACAGTTTGGACTTCTACCCCAGCTCATGTGGCTATTGACAGTGTATGATGTAGTAATCATTCAATTTGAAAAGCTAGAAAGAAGAGTCCGCTTTTATGCTAGGAAATGGCTAGGGGTACCACGGTTTCTACGTGGCCTGGCTCTTTATGGAAAAGGAGCCATGGAGCTGGCGCTTACCGAGCTAACAGAGGAATTTAAGTGCACTAAAGCGGGATTAGAAATTACAGTTACAGAATCCCAAGATAGTATAGTAAGAAAAGGGCCATCCACATTATCAACAGGATGGAAAAGGAATCAAAAGGAGGCAGTACTGCAAGCAAAAGCAGCTCTTAAACATAAGGAAGTTGCAGGACAAGTACAACATGGACGAGGAGGGTTTTGACTTGGTACCAGTAAATCGAGCTGGTCAAACACAACCCCTTTGGAACAATGCAAATTAGTGATTGAACAGATACTTAAGCAAGAGGAAGCAGTAAGGAGCACTGAAACTGTCTCACAAACAGAGGTGATGGATGAACTGGGGAAGTATAGAGCAGAGGAAGATTACCTGTAATGACTTACTGGGAATGGAATCCACAAGCATTAACTTTATGGTTAGGGCAACCTACGGCATACTGCCAACACCGACAAGTATAAGCCAATCGGTAGGTGAGGTTCCAACTTGTACCCTCTATCGCTGGACGGCTAATCTCAAACACATAACGGCTGGGTGCAAGATGAGCCTTATTTAAGGAAGAATTCAACTGGCGCCACAACTAAGGTGCTTGGCGGGAGCAATAGAGCATAAGAGCTCAACTCTTAATGCCCTGCCAATAGGAACAGAGGGCGAATTACACCTCATTTGCTTTGTCATGGAGGGAGTTCTGGGAAACGTATATAACAAAACAAAGCTCAGGGCAGCTGGGTGGCTCTGAGACGTCATTGCTCTCCGTTAAGCCTTCTGGAGGTGTCGTGGGCTCAATTTAACAAAACATCTGGGATGGAGGGTGCCCACTTACAAATACATATTACATATCTGCTCTCAACCCAAGTCCATTCTAAAATATTGTCTTTTTAAGTGCTCATTTTGGAATTTGGCATAATGGATATAATAATATCCTAACCTGTGTATATTGAAATGCTTCTAAAAGGTACTTCTACTTATTCTGTAATATTTTTTATTCAGAATCTGTATATACATTTGTCGCTGCTCCTTCGCGTCAAAAGGAGCCAGATGAGGTGATGCGGGCGTCTGATTAGGTTTCCTCATGGACGCCTCCATTTGGAAGTTTTCCAGGCACGCCCTACTGATAGGAGACCCGGGGGTCGACCCGGAACATGCTGGCGAGATTATTTATCTTGTCCTGCCTGGGAATGCCTCGGAATCCTCCAGGAGGATCTAGAAAGCGTTGCCGGGGATAGGGACGGCTGGAATACCCTGATGAGCCTGCTGTCACCGCAACCCGGCCCCGGATAAGCAGCGGATAATGGATAGATGGATGGATGTACATTTTCGAATAACAATAAAAAAGAACAAATGTCAGAAATTATATTGGTGAATGCAGTAAAGGCTTTACTGGTGACATGACTATGAAGGTTAAATGGGGCTTTACTGGTGTCCAAGAACATGCAAGTTAATTGGTGACTAAATTGTTCAGAAGTGTGAAAGTGAGTGTGAGTTGTTGTCGGTCCCTACAGTATGTGTTGGCCCTGTGAAAGACTGGCTACCTGCAAAGGGTGCACCCCACTTCTTGCCCTATGTCGGCTGGGATAGGCTTCAGCGCCCCCCTCACGACACTGCATAGGATAAGTGGTATAGCGAAAGAATGGATGGATAGATGACTATGGAGGAAAGCATTGTTGAATAGATGCATACTGTATGTAAAGTCAACGTTAAGTTGTAACAAGTAAGCAATAACAAAAAAAGGTAAAATCGTGAACAATACAGTAACTAACACAAATATGTATAACATATACTGTATACAGTGAACTGAATACAAAATAAGGATGCTAGTCTCAGCTATAGATGTCTTTCTCAGGTTTAGCCTACTTCTAGTTGTGAACCAAAACAATACCATATAAGGGCGTTCTTTCACAAGCAACGGAAGATCTACCATATTGGTAACAAAGCTGACATTCTTTATGCACTAAATCCACATGGGTTTCAGTCAGACACACACATTCAAGGAAACAATACCAGCCTGTATCGTTTGCTATCTAAAACAAAGTACCCATTGACCATAACAAACGCAAAAACCAGATTTAAGGTCATTCTTTTCCTTTGAATCTGGTGATTCTTTCACAAGCCCTCTCAACTTCAGACATCACATTCAAACCTTTCAGCGTTCATCCAACTACCTTGTAAATCTTTGACACATTCTATTCAACTTTGATACTTTTCACTCCCACATATTCTATACATCAAACTGAACGCAGGAGCAGTTTTGAAAAATGCTGATACATTCATCCCTCTAAACTTAACTGACTAGTTAATTTGTAGAACTAACTGAAAACAAGAGCAAGCTACCTTAATAAACTATAATTTGTTATGCAGCAATAAAATAAAGATTGCTTAAAGTCGTGACACCATTACTGATCAAAAATTCCTTTGTGTGGGTTTTGAGATTATTATGATGTCAGGAACTAATAACAAATAATTTAAATTAATTAAATTTCATTAAGTGGTTAGAACTATTGCCTCACATCAACAATGTCCTGGGTTCAATCCCCACCTGACCTAAGGGTCTTTCTGTGTGGAGTTTGCATGTTCTCCTTGTGTTAGCGTGGGTGACTCTAAATTGTCCGTAGGTGTGAATGAGAGTGTGAGTTGTTGTCTGTCCCTATGTGTTGGCCGTGTGATAGCCGGGCGACCTTTCCAGGGTGTACCCTGTCTCTCACACTATGTCGGCTGGGATAGGCTCCGCGACCCTGCATAGGATAAGCGGTATAGCTAATGGATGGATGGATGGATGGATGTGTTAAAAAATAAAACCCACACGGAAATAGAAGTGCATGCATTCGGCTCCCTTAACTTAATCCTTGGGGTTCGATCCTGAAATGTCTTACGCTTACCAAGTTCATGAGTGGGGGAAAAGATTTGGACTAATCTGTTGAATTCAATCCATTTACTGAAATGTCTCTTCAAAGGTTGACTGAAAAATCCTACATTTGAATTTGCATCTCTGCTGATGTGCTTGCGTGCCCATCAATAAAAAAAATATACATATTTTAAGAATCAATTTGTTGAATCCAAACATGATCAAAATAGTAAGTAACTGCGTCCACTTTCCAAAAGTACCAGTAACATAAATGCTCAGAACTTGTAAGAGCTCCTCACAAAAATGCATGCCTGTCTACGTTATCAAGCTAATGCATGGGAGGCTTCTGATACTCTAAGGGGGCTAAGGTTTATGTGGAACATGCTTGCTTTAAGATTATGTCTAATGCCAAAAAACAAGCACAACTCCCTCTCTTACTGGATGTTTAGTCTAAACTAAGACATGTCTTAATTGAAAAACCAATAACTGAAGAAGTTGTATATGCCATTGTGTAGTATTA
>JAVQJS010065223.1:0-14089 GCA_036024795.1 Galaxias rostratus | reverse complement strand
TCTACCCCTCCACATCCTGCTCTCTAACTCCCTCTCTCTTTTACTCTATCTCTTTTACTCTCTCCGTTCACGTTTTCTCCTCCCATCCCCCGTCTCGTGTCCTCTGAATAAATGTGACCTGTTATCATTACAGACAAGAACAGATACAAGGACGGAGAGAATGAAATGTGTCGCATCGCTTCGTTGACATATTCATCATCGTCGGGAGAGGTACAAGAGCTGTACCAGTGGAATGACATCGGCGGGGAAGAAGGGGTGTGTGTGTGTGTGTGTGTCTATCTGTGTGTGTGTGTTTGTGTGTGTGTGTGTGCATGCGCCAAAGCCTGGGTGAACAGACCAGTCCTAAAGAACTGGAACACGGTGGTTAGCAAGGTGTCAATAGCAAGCTGGTTCAGGCTTTGAAATGTTGTGCATCCTAAATCCATTCTAATGATGAAAAAAAATACAAAAAAATAATGTGACCTTCATGAAAGAAATGAGGTTGGGGTGTTAGACTGAGCATGGCCTGACCTGTATTAACTGGTCTAGTGTCCACACACAGTGTGTGAGGTAGACATCACCTGTGCATAGGGTGTTGTAGTTTTTTTTACATCTGTGTGAAGTCCATACGGACTCTGACATGATATGGTTAACAATGTGACGTGGTGTTAAAACAGTGCCAAATGTAGACACAACCCCTTCCTTGTGGTCCACCAGCATAAATGTGAGGAGTGTGTCTTGTTTTATCAAAGTGGTGCTTTTATAATCTGTTGAGTTTCATCAGTCAGCCAGCTTCTCCACCCTTCAATGCACTGCCTGCATTCCAATGTCTCTTTGGATAGAGGGAATAGCGCATGGCCTACTGTAGATTGGTCATCCGATTATCGGACAGAAGGCCATGTCCATGTGCTTCATCCTCAGACGTCACGCGTCCATTTTGAAACAGTGTGGGGGGTTTGTCCCTCCTGTGTTCTAGACCCCCTGCTCAACAAAGAGACAGGTGGAAAGGAGACCTCTCTCAAGCTAAAGACAAACCCGCTGTGGCAACGCCCCTCAAAAAATAGACAAATATTTAACTCAAGCACTTACAACTTAGTTTTTGTTTTTATCATTACTATTTATTTTTTTTACTGGGGAAGTCCAGTGCACCTTAACTGCACATCGAAACGCTTCACATTTCAACTTATGCTAGGATTAAAGTGTTTGTGTGCCATGCCTAACAAGTGGCACAGGTGTTGTTGGCATGCTTCAAGTGAGGACGACCTTTGCAATGGAAAAGCCAGTCATAACTCCAGAGGAGAAACTGTAGCTGCATTGTTGTGTTTGTGAAATCATTGATAACAAAAGATGAATTGAAATCAAGAGATAGATATGACAACCCAAGGGGATCTTTCTTATTGTGCTCAATGTTATTTGTTTACATTTTAAGTATTACAAAGTTGTTCTGTTGGTCTGTTACTTGTTCTGCACAGATACTCATTTCCGTGATTAAATAAAGAATTGATACATTTTCAAACTTTTTCGTAGTGTAATTAGTTTGTACTTTTCTTTGTTTTTTTTACAGTCCAGTTCTGAATGGTGTCAAATGAAAATATAAAAACAAAATGGGGTCATGCTTGACATTTCACTTCTGGGAACTTCCATCAAGCTAGATAAGCAAAAAGCCTGGCTTATTTAAATAATCAAAAAGCCTGGCTTATTTAGGTAAATCGCCCGCTTCACTTTCGTCACATACCATATGTTCATGTTTGGAAACACACGTAAGTAACTCAGAATGTATGCAAAAATGTATACCAAGCATGAATTTGAGTGTTTACGATTCTGCCCCAGAATTCTTCACAATGAATGATGACCATAGATTGAAAAGTTGTTCACCAGTTTAAATTCAAACGTTCATATCATAACGTTGATATCGAACAAGCAAACTCCTCCACCTCTTAAAATCTTCCCATGGATAATTCAGTAAAGTAAGTAAATAAAGAAAGTAAAAACCCCACGCTACTGCAGTAAAGCTTTCCATTGTTATCGGTTAAGTCTTACTGTTGAGGAACGAGTCAGTTGCAATTTGAAAAATGGTTCCCTGCCTCTCCATCAAGTGTCCACTCGATGATGACAGATAAAACGTCACAGAATTGGCCACTGGCAAAGGAACCTTCTTTAACATTGATTGGAATCGACCCATAATCTATCTTTTAACAATTAGTTGTTCTGTACTGCTTATGTTCTCTGTGCCAGGACACAATGCCAGCTTGTACAAGCCTGGCTTGAGTTAGGGTTGACTGGACTGTGTTCGTGACTTGAGACCTGAGTCAAAGTTGACGTTTGTTCAAGCCAAGCTTTTTCTATTAAGTGCCAATTTCATTAGCGCGTCAGATGGAATACGCCCTCGGTTTGTGTGCTTGTGTGTGTTTATGTGTTGTATTGTTTTCTTTGACCCATGACTCCACTCGCTAAAGCGTGTGTGTGGTCACATGGCACTCCATCATCCGGAGGGTGGGGCTGGGGCAACAGATTTGCCTACACATATATTTTACTGACTTTACTTTCAAATTGGAGACTAAGCCACATGGTAAGGGAAAATAGGGTAAAAGTTTAAGGTGAAGGATTTGACTAATCTTTATTTGTTTAAGCAAAAATAGGCTGCCTCTGTGCCTAGACCTGATATTGCCGGTTGATGGTGACAGGCGATAACTCCCAGAACCTTTTCATAGATAAGTAAATACACACCTCCCTTACTAATTTGCATGGCATAATACTTACTAAAAACTGTTATCAAGCTAACTAGGCTAATGCTCATAATATGGGATAACAACAGTAGGTAAACACCTGTCTTCCCAGTGTCCATTACTCATACACTCCGCTATACAGGTTTACTTAAGATTGAGACTGTGGATGTTTACACATTTTGGCCATCTGCACTGTTCCCACCACACACACACCTGCAGGCACACATACACACACATCCTATGAGGACACACTGCAGCGACAGAACGTGTAGTTGGTAACAATCGCCTCGTTGTTTGAACATGGCTGTCAAAGTGTTGTGCCTGCTGCTGATGCTGCTGGTTGGGACAATAGGTAAAGTGTATATCTTCAGAGACACTAGTTTGACAGCCTCTTTTACTATGTGTGTAAATATTTGAATGGCATTGGCAAAGTCATGACAACTCCGTATGTCAACACTTGAGGCCTGGCTTTTTTCCTAAAAGTTGACAAATGAGAATCTGTTTTGTTGAATTTACCTCTATACTAACCTCAGTAACAAAAATCTTTTAAAAAAATACTTGTAATCATGGCTGCATGTCGGTGTGTTTTCAAGAGTAAAGTTTTGTACCGTTTCGAGCAGTATAATGCTCTGTGGTGTGTGTGAAGTGTTTGCACTGGCTTCCCTTTATAGATGCAGAGAACGATTCTAAAGTTCCCAGAAAGGTACAGTACAAACCAACCAAATTATATACGAGTTTCATTAAAGTTTTGTATTGCAAAAAGCAAATATTTACCTTAATAATTATGTAGTCACATTCTTTTTTCAGTTACAACGCAACATTTATGGCCTTCATCCAGTCCCAAAACCATAGTTTAAAATCTAGTTAAAGTAGTTTTATTCAACGTTTAGTACTGAAAGAGTACTGAAATATTAATTAAGAACACTTGTAAAAAATTTCGTAATTTTGTTTAAAGTAAATTACATTTTTTGTTATTGTTTTGTCAGCCATTGTGTGGCAATGGAGAGGAGATTTTAGCTTGTCCTCTGAACCTTGCTCCTGTGTGTGGCAGTGATGGGAACACCTACGCTAATGAATGCGTCCTCTGTGTTCAGAGACAGTGAGTACACGCCTGTTAACTTTAAAAGAAGCTGAAGGCCCACTTGGTCTGAAATCTGACCAACACTGACAGGATAAAAACACATTTGACTTGAAACATATAGCTCCATTGACACAAAATCTATCAAAGAGGATTCCATTGTTTCTTTAAAGGGGCCTTATTATGCTTTTAGGTTTTTCCCTTTTCTTCAGTATGTTTATATAGCTTTTTGTGCATGTAAAGGTCTGAAACATTATAAAGCCCACAGTCCAAGCCAAAGGGACCAACTCTCTCACAGAAAACACTGTTCCTGAACGACTTGAAACGTTTGCAGTCCAGCCTTTTGTTCCGGAACTCATCTACGTTACTAAGTAACATTTCAATATTGTTTGGAACACCCTAAACCAGAGCCAGTCAGAGCAAATGCCAGGTGGCTGTTTTGGTAAGTGAAGGTAAATTCCCTTTGTTTGGTCAGCTGACTAATCAAAGCAAACTGAAGCCGTCGGAGGGGGGGTCTTAAAGAAACAGTAGGGAAAAAACTGAGTATTTCAGACAGAGGGTGAACAGAGGTTCTGTAGATTCAGGAAGTTTGGATAAAATAAATAGTTCATCAAACATTAAATAGCGTAAAGGTATTCTTGTAGAACTCCAAAATAAAGGTATGATCCTGAAAATATGCTTAATATGGCTGCTCTAAAGCACTTATATTGTAAGAATTCTAAAGAACAATAGAATCCTCTTTGATTTAGCAATTCTGTTTTGTGCTAAAAGAGAGTTATAAACTCAAACAGTCCCTTTTGTGTTGTGTTTCCAGGGCGACCAGAGCTAATATTCTGATTGTGAATGACGAGAGCTGCTAATTCAGCACGGGGCTCGTGACATTACTGCAAAATACATCAACACACAATGTTTACCTGACAACGTACTCAGAATAAACTCCCTTTCTGCAATTCATTTGTTGACCAACGTACATTTATTTTTGAATAGAAAAAAAAACACACAACAAAGTTTGGTTGTGTAAATAAGCTTTGGGTTTTGGGTTTAATTATGTAACATGTTGACAAAGTAACCACAAGATAATCCAAAATGTTTGTTGTCATCAGCATAATGTGCTAGATATTAGGCTGGAGAACTCTCAGGTATCAACACTTATTCAGAAATACAGAAAACGTTGATCCAAAGTCTGGCAAAACATGAAACACAAGTAACATAAACCTTTGGACCTGATGTTAAATTCACAGTAAACCTGTTGGGTCTGGGTCCACTATGAGATGAGGTTCTCCAAAATGTTTTAATGCACCCTAAAGGAGTTCTTCTCTTTTGTCAAGAAGGAGCATTCGCATATTCCAGCAGAGATGCAGGGAGGACATTGTTTACTTAAGATGCTACTGGAAGCATCCTGAAGACAAGCAAAAATATATTAGCTGTAGCCATTTACTTAAAGTGGCACCACACCACAGCAACAGTTCTCTACTTCCTGGAAGCATTCCTGACTGATGTTGCTAGGTTCCATGGGAGGAAGAACTCAAGAAAAGCTGTCTTGGTGGTCTATGATGGATCTATTGTGCTGATGCAGGCAGTTTACATATAATTTGTAAAAAAAATAAAAATAAAAAAAAGACACTAAATGACACCATCAATCAGTACTATAAAATAGCAACAGGTTATGGAAAACAAGAAGATTTTGCCATTCCAATTCTTCATCTATGCCTCAGTCATGTGAAGAATGCAAAGGAATTTTGCTAGAAATAGTAAGAAGAGCTGAAAACCTCTCAAATAATATAAATATTACCCTACAATATTATTCCAGTACTTACTCACTGATCTGATTAACTTCTCTCCCCCAGTGCTCAGAAACACTACCACCTGGCCATGCATGTCTTTGGCCTCATGACAACGACATCAATTGGAACGCATCGACCACTTCACAGATGACCATTTCATATTGCAAAATGTCACGTGACTGACGTCTGATCCTGTCGGCTGTGTTTACCTTGAGAAGTTAGCCTGTTGTCCAAAGAAATCTTTTTTAAAAATGTAAGAACTTGGAATTTTGTCATATTAAGGAGAGTGTATGTTTTTGAACGTTTATAGTCCATGGCACAATAAACAAAGGTCTACGTTACAGAATTTTGCTCACATTCGCTAAACATTCATTATGATATAAAAAGTACACTAAAGGTGTAGTATGTTAGTTCAGGAAATTGCAAGAATTTGAATCACATCACTCAAAAAGGCCAACCTCTTGACTTTTTGGTATCTCATTTTCCTCTTGCCCATCCCACGCACGTACCCCCGGGGCTCTTACTATGAGCCCGAGCAAGGCAGTGTTTAATCAATTATTTGTATGTTTGGCATACTTTTGGTTCTCACCAACAACGCACAAAGTGATGGCTTTTTGATCTGGTATGATTTTTGAAGTGAGAAACAAAAATAATCCCGATAGTCTGGTCTGAAATGCTCAAAGTGGTTTGTAAATGCTCTAAAATGGTTCACACCAAAGTAAGCACACAAATAGACATAGATAGACTACCGCTAAAGAGTGCATAATTTGATTCCCCTGATAACCTTTAGTTAGTGCATGACAATCGTTTTCATTTAGCTGCGATTTGCACCCTGCATATCAATGTTGTTGAGGATATATGCATGTAAACGAATGATACATTTTTTTTCATACACCTGGTTCGACTTCCTAAAACGGTCCTTAGCAATTTTACAAGCGAAGTATTTTTGCTACGACATGCAATGACTTTCGCTGCTTTCCTAGTTCAGACACTGCTTCGTTTGTCTACAACGCATAGTGTAACAAGCTTGTTTTGAAGGTGATGCGGTAAACAGGAAATTTACCCAGGAATATGCAAAAACTCCTGATCGGTTAGGGAGAAGCGACCGTTCCTATATCTTTTTAAAAAGCGGAACATAGGGCACGCATTTATTGCGCACCTTTTCTCTCGGTATTTAGATCAATGATATCCTCCTATGAAAACTGTGATAAACGTTAAAAAAAGCACATTCAAAATGAATTGATTGTTTCAAATCAAAACTTACATTTTGACTTACAAAGTTTTAAAAGTTTTTTTAAATGTCAATTATTTCATAATACCTTTATTTATTTATAAATATATATATATATATGATAATTTATTTAACCCTTGTATGGTACTCATATTTTGTTACACAGCCGGTGTACCCGGGTATGAGCAGCCGTACTTACCAGGTTCCTGGGATTGATTCTGAAACCGCGTTTTAGGTTTATCGAGGCTCATATCCAAAGACTCAGACAACCAGAAAGGCAGGTTGCGTTGGTATATCTGCCACTTATTCAATGGTACTGACCTGAACAAAGAACTTTGAGGTTGGTGTCACGTTATTGAGAGGTTGGCTTCATGGCTTGATCTTCACTGGTTCAGTAGACGTTGCGTAGTTCTTTGTACTGGTGTATCTGTCCTCTGGGACTGTACTTATCGGAGAATAAATCAGGCCATCGGATTTCCTCTGTGTCAAGCCATTATGATATTGTTGATGTAAAGAGTCAGACTGAAAATCCATTCCCTGGTGTTTCAAGACTGTGATGTTGTAGTCAAGCAAGAAAATGTGTTGAACTAAACTATTGTCTTTCGCACACCAAGGATGTGGAATAAAAAACACTATCAATGACTCCATTTTACTATTATTTTACTTGATTTATTTTCACAATCCTGATGAGAAAGCTGATTGTCAAATTGTGTATCTGAAATTTGACTCAAGTCTGCAAAAAAAAGAAAGGAGACATCCCAAGCTAGCATACCATATTCAACAAGAGTCAACGTTCAAGTTTACTTCTACCTTGCAAAAAAACTACAGGTCCTAAACGTATTTGTTCTGGGACATGGAGGAGGAAGGGAGGTTGAAAGGTGAGATGTGGTTGAGCCGTGACTGGGGCCTATACTACAAACGGAAGTTAACCTACTCTAATATTACTCAAGGTTAACAAGGAAATTTGGGAGTTCACAAACCCTGATTATCCAAATGGATGCTAAACGATACATTTAACAGTTAAGCAGCCAAGAGATGCAGTGTTATTTGCTATGACAACATACCATGGGTAAATCTAACCCATATTTTATAGTATGGGTTATTGGGAGGTTCACAATGTCACACAATTACTTCCAAACGTAGCAGGGTCAGCCGTTTACCTCGCTTAGTAGAGGAGGCCTCTGGGAAATCAGAGACGTTTGTGATCTCTGTTACTCAGTTTCAATAACTGACCCACTAGCATGTTTGACAGACAAAGAGAGAGATAGTGTTCCAATTCTCAAGAACGTACTTTACTTTCAATTAGTGATAATACTTACAACAAACAGCATTCACCAGGGCACATAAAAGACACAAAACAATGACCGCATAACAAGTAAGGATACGAGGGACATGAATAAGAGGGGATAACCAATCAGGAAATATAATACGTGGAAACACATAGGACAAACATTGCACAGGTGATTCCCCTAAAAAGCAGTCCAACAATGATAGTGGGCATGGCGCTCAGGGCTGCCGCTATTTACACGATCGCTATTACCTCCAACTGCAGGTTCATCCTCTCCATATGGCCATTATTCTCTGTGTGGAAACCCGACGAGAGACTGACAAAAGGCACCTACGGACTTCTGCCAACACGTTTACCACGTCCCGAGGGAACCCATGCACCCGGAACAAATGCTAGAGCATGAGGTCAGTGTTCTCTGGAGTGGAGGATAAACTTCCCGTCTGATGATCTCCCAGGTCCATAGTAAGGTGTGGGCCCTGGTGAGCACCAAATCCCGTGCTGAAGGAAGGACCAAGAGTCGATTAGCTGAAGTATTGGCTGCTGGTTCGACAGTACTGTGGCTCCTACTCCCCTCTGGATAGGAGTTACAATTCACCTTCTGAATGACAGGTTCCATCACCGCTGGAGAGCCTTGGGGGCCGTGCAGGTGGACGTGGGCATCAGCCTTATGGTTCTGAATGCCAGGCTGGTAGATGATGATGTATTGGATCGTTCCCACCGGGCCTGCTGGGAATTCTACTTCTTGGTGGACTCAACACACTGGATGTTTTGATGGTCGTTCACGTGAGCACCGGGTGTTGCCACCATCCACTCACTGCAGACCACCGCCAGGTGATAGCATTCAAGTGGTTGACAAAGTAACTGCAAGATAACCATATTCATACCAAATACTTAATTGTTGTCATTAACAGAAAGTGCTGGGTATGAGGATGGAGTAGTCACAGGTTGGTTGGGCGTCTACTAGCTACATTAGTAGAAGTATCACCAACACATTTGTTTTCATCCCAGTTTACCCAGCTAACTTTCCAACAGTCCCCACTCTAGGCCTATGCTGTTTGAGAACCGGCAAACACTTTCTGTAAGTTATGGCACAAAAAAAATCCATAAATAAATTGGCCAGAATCATACTTTCCTGAAAAGAAAGTCCAAATAGGGGTTCACTGATGGCTCACTTATGGATTGTGAAAATTCCCAGCTGTTTGGTAACAGTTTACCTACATACCTATTAGTATTATGCAGTGTCTTTTCACTCCAAAAATATATACAATCTGATGTAAAATACAGCTGTAGTATCAACATTTCTCATCACATTTTCACATCACACACTTAAAATATACACTCTGATCAAGAAGGTCAGAGCGCAGGAAAAAATGGAAACTTGTGTCAGTAGTAAACCTCTCCCACTTTACACAGCCTCACTTTACAGTGGAGACATAAACTAGTGAGGTGGCATTCCCACAGCGGTTTCCTGACAAAGCTGTGCAAAAAAAAAGGACTTCAATGCAATATGGTTGCAGTTTTCATATCGAGGGCTGTTCGTGGCATAGCCCAAACCTTTTTTAAATATAGACATTCGATTATGTCTTTCTGGTTAGTCCTCCTAAAACACACTCATGTTCAAAGAGAGCTGAAATATCATGAACTAATTTCTTTTTTTCTACTTTCCAGCACTCTATGGCATAATCCATTCAGGTGAAGCTGCCACTTAGTCTTCTCCCAACAGCAAGTGTCCTTGCGCGTTTGATCCTGTGCCGTCAGGTGATCTTCATTAGCCTAGCCTTAAGGAGGGGAGCCTGCATCCACTGTGATGTTGGTGAACAGAAGATCTTTCTCTATCTGCAGCACTTTGTATTCCAGCGAATTGATACCGTCCGTTTGCATGTTCTTTGTGGTTTGATACAGCAGGCCAGCCGTTCTGTAACCCAGAAACCCATATGACTCAACAAATATATATAAAATGACACAGTAAGAATATAGGTAGGTATAGATTAATATTGTCAGTTCCCTAATCATTTACAGAAGAGCGTTCTAACTATAGGTATAACAAAAAGACACAAGCGTGTCTGTCAATGACGATGACTGGATTCCAAGCAGAGTTCATTAGGGAATGCTAGAGTGAAAAGAGAAGTTTGAAGGAGGGTTTGAAAGATCGGGAGTGAGTTGGAAAATACAAATCAGAGGAGGAAGAGCTCCATAATGCTGCCCTAGAAAATGCGACCCTCCCCAAAATGCTTCAGTTTTGCTGCAGGAATGACCAGTTGCCTTTGAAGAAGACAGTAGGGTTTTGGTTGAATGATATGGTTGGAGGAGTTCAGTGAGGGGCCAAATTGTGCTAGGCGTTGTAGGTGATGCGCTGGCTGACCGGAAGCCAGTAGAAGGGGGTTATGTGCTCTAAAGATTTGGTAGAGGTGAGACGAGCAGCAGAGCTTTCAAGAAAAAGTCAAATACT
The DNA here is from genome assembly GCA_036024795.1 of Galaxias rostratus. Classification (NCBI taxonomy): domain Eukaryota; kingdom Metazoa; phylum Chordata; class Actinopteri; order Galaxiiformes; family Galaxiidae; genus Galaxias; species Galaxias rostratus. The sequence goes on along the minus strand of JAVQJS010065223.1, from coordinate 3,554 downwards.
ATTCAGACAGCCAGTATGGATACTTATACGGGTATGTATACCTCTGAGGGTTAGCGTCATTGTGCCTGTCTCTGTTATGGACGATCATCCTGTATTTTCCAATCACACCATCAGGGCGGGAAATAGCCATGCCTTTGTAGGTAATACTGTTGGTTTTGATCCAAGGATAAGGACGGATTAAGAAAACCATTGTCATGTGTACTTTGTACATATTTTGTAATTTTGTACATTTTAAACTGGTGTGTTTGACCAGTCTAATAATACAGCTAATGGTATGATATTGCTGTTAGCTTACCATGCTAATACAGTAGCTAGTATTATGGTATTGCAGTTAGGCACTGCGGATTTACCGTTTTGAAACGTCATCGTCCTCACCGCCCCAGCCCCAGTAGTTGTTCGGGTAGCCATTGATTTTAAGAAACTGTTTTTTAGTCATTGCAGTGACTCCTCCAAATATGGTATTGTAGGGCAACCTATGCAAACATAAGCAATTGCTTAATTTGTAATGATATGTGTGTATACAAAGATATTCCCTATTCAATTAATATATTCAAGCATCTTGATAATTACATATTATACAAGATAGGATTTGCACAATTCTACCTGCTGCCATCGCTGAACGTACCTGAAGCCAAACTTGTCCACCGATACCGATAGGTGTCGCGGCTGATTGGAGCACTTGTATATGTTCCGGTCATCCATTGGGACTAGGTCCACATCGCTAAAGAGGTAGCAATCATAGTCGCCTTCCTTCACAGCCTCTGAATAGCCAATGTTCATCAGCTTGGCACGGTTAAAAGTCACCTCACCAGCCTGAAAAAGAAGAGAGCAACAGGGAGCGTTTTAAAATTTAGCACCATGCCAATCCCTTTTGGAGTTTTCAAAGAGCAAAAAGGGAGAAAGAATAGAAAGGTCAAGTGGATGAACAGTTATGTTGTTAAGCCTGTATGATGGAAATAGGGGGTCAGACTGTATGTTAAACACACCTGCGAAATTATTTATTTGGCCAAAATTACATTTCACATGCATTCAAATAAAATCCTACCACCATCAAAATCCAAACGTTCCACCATCCTGAAGACCACACATCCCCCCTCCCCTTCCCTCTCCCAGAGGAATGACATCCCCGTGTGTTTGATAAGCCACCTGATTGATGATGTAGATTGCGTAGTCAAGCTGCTGCCTCTGGAGAAAGGGGTGCATGTAAAAGAGCCAGTGTCTCAGGTGTTCGTGACGCTTTCGGAACGGGATGATGATGGCCACCTTTTGGAGCGCCACGCAGTCCGCGGGCTTGAACCGTCCACCCTCTTGGAGGCGGTCGTTTTCCTTCCTGGTGGCTTCCAGGTCGGGTGTGCTAGAGAACTCTATTCTGAGAGGCCCAACTGGGGGAGAGAAGATATGGTGCTGAAAGCTGCTGTCTGTCTGGGTCGGAAACCCCTGCCATTTGCTCAGTGTACTAATTTGACCTTACTTTAGCAAGGTAGACATGCAGAGTGCTTGGGGTCACTGCATGTTGCTAGCACGATCAACTACAATGCTCATAGTATGACACTCTTTTTCTGATTACTGACACACTTCCTTGTGCCACAGTGACAGACAAAATTTGAGTTGATGTGCTAGTGTTAATGTTGAGACTTCGAGATGACTGTTTTAAAGGGTGATATTCTCCCACCGACATTACAACGTGCAAACTGTAGAAAGGTATTGATGATCCTGGAAAAAATCCGTAAAAATTATGATCCGTAAAAAAAAATGCATATAGCGGATTGAAATAAGCGCAGGAAGAAAGGGGGGAGCTGTAAGAGAAGAAGATGACAGAGCATGTGGGAAAAGAGAAAATAGATTTAAAGGGGAACAGAAGGGAAGGGAGGATTCGGGAGAATCAAAGCAAAGGAAATGGATACAAAGAGTGAAGTGTTAGGGCCAGGCTGGTTTTACATGGGAAAACTCCCACGGATCAAGTTGCGGGTTGCCAGTAGCATGAAATCCAATTACCATGCAACTTGACAGTTTTGTAACAATAAAAACATAGTGAATGTATATTTAGCTAAAATCATCTAGCTATTGTAAAGTATTTTTTGGTCTCGTTGCGTTTTAATAATCCATAACATCAGACTAGATGAAAGGTAGGCTTTGTCTCTGTATTGCGTAGCCTCTAGATTGAATCTATTGGGAAGTAGTCTAACAACATTGGCGCCTTTGTGTATTCTATCTGACTGGTTTCACTGTGGGTAATATCAATTCAGACTTGTTCCTTTATTCCTTTTCTGTTTGTTGGCACTGGCAGGCTACTTTGTTTCAAAATGGTTGTCTTGGAGGTCAGGAAGAGAGGGTTTGGTTATAGACCGCGTTGACCAGTTTATGCCAATCAGTTGAACTGTTTGTAAGAACACAGGACAAGGAAGTGTGTCTTGAAGAAAATGTACGCCAACTTATTGAACGGTCTATAATCTTTAAAGTATAAGATTGTATGTATGTGAAGCAAATGCTATTTCCCTGGCCTTAACTAATCCAACTAACATGTTTGTACACATTCTATGGGAATGATCTCTTTATAATTCGGTGTAACCAAGTGTCAGAGTACATGTCCATCTTTGATAAGTAGCTTCTGGGAAGTAGAAAATGGATGCTTCACTTCACACTTCTATCCATTGCAGGTATATAAGGGATCTTTCACAGAAAACATTCTCTTTTCCTAAAATGTTTTTGTTTTTTGTTCCTTCTCATTAGCTCGTTCATTATCATCTTTTTTATGTTCTATCACATCAATTCTTGTCACATACCTATGGCTTATTCATTGAACCCAGTCTGAGGACCAAGTGTGTGTTGGTCTGAATACCCTTTGTGAGTGTACAGTGACGATCTACTCAAATGTTTTATGCCACTACTGAATTCTAGATATCACTGTCCCACACTGCCTGTCCTGTACCTGGTGACAATGCATAGAATGGAGTTGTCTGTAATTTATTTAAATTTGTCTCAAGCAAATAACTTAACGTTGGTTTACTGCTGATGAGTACTCTGTATGACATATACACTCATGCCCAAACAAATCAATGCAAACAGAAGATTGCATGTATGCTTCAAAATACACAGCGCATCTAAGCAGGCCTGACAAAATTGTTATCACATTTAATAAATATTCCTAAGACAAATTAGTTTGTCTGATTCAGGAAAAAAATGCATATTTTAATGTGTCCCTTGCCTATCCTATGTGCCTATCCATTAATCTCGCAAAAATGTATGGTTTTATTTTGCTGTGCTGTGCTTATGTATTAAGAGAAAATTCAAATACCACAAAGAAAGACACCAGAAAATGTTGACCATGTGTCTAGTGTCAATGAATAGGTCTGAGTGGCATGAGACCTCACAATATCCATCCATCCATCCATCTATCCATCCATCCATTATCAGAACCACTTATCCTATGCAGGGTCACGGGGAGCTGGAGCCTATCCCAGCTGACTTTGGGCGAGAGGCAGGGTACACCATGGACAGCTCGCCAGTCCATCGCGGGGCTAACACATAGACACACAATCTCTCACACACACACA
>JAVQJS010065217.1:0-10542 GCA_036024795.1 Galaxias rostratus | reverse complement strand
GGCGATCTGTCCAGGGTGTACCCTGCCTCTCGCCCGAAGTCAGCTGGGATAGGCTCCAGCTCCCCGTGACCCTGCATAGGATAAGCGGTTCTGATAATGGATGGATGGATGGATGGATTCCAAGAAAGGCAAACAGATAGCTCTGAAATGCACCGGGCAATGTCTCCTGTGCCATGTTTTAGCTGTGTAAGCAGTTGAAAGTGTATGGGGCAAGGATGTGACCGTGACAAAAAGTATAATCAGACGATATTCCCTTAACAGACAAAAATCGCGCTGTGTATTAACCCATGATGACACTGTAGGCCATATTGTCCACACCTATACTGCACTAAAAGTAAAAGTCAAGGCAATAGAGAAAAGACGCTCCCCTCTTCAAACTTTCCGGAAGAGAAGTTACCCTTCAGATCGGGTCTGCTTCTAATCAGACTCTTAAAAATGTTTTGCCCAATGATTTAATAGGTTTTGGAATGAGGTAGATTTACATAATCACTCTAGAGGTAACTCTCTGTGGAACGCAAAACTAAATATTACTCTAATGTCATTGACTAATGAGAGAGTGAAAACAAAGCGAGAGGTTCGGGGAAAAAAAGCATAATCAGTAAGATCAGTAGAAGTTATGATTGTTTATCAAGAGGGAACAATGAGTCCAGCCAAAGTCATTCCTCTTTGGTCTAAAGAGACGTACTGTATATAGGGCTTGGCATGGGTTTCACTCTTTCAGGTAAGCTGGTGCAAGTATCTCCCATCTGTTATTCTCTCTGAGGGGTTTGAAATACCAAACGCAACACAAAGCCGGAGGTCGGAGCACAGTGGGCTGTCTCTGGTTGCCGCGGCGACTCGGCACTCAGGGCCACCCCATTTTCCCAGAGCTGGAAGGTCCTCTCTGCGGCTCCCCGTCGTAACCTTTTCTCTCTTCCTGGCTCCCCGGCGACTCGTAAAGGCCTCCCTCGCCACTCCGGCGAGGCCTATTGGCCCAGGGAGGACAGCTGCACAGCATCACCGCGAGGCTTCCCAGCTGCACCCTAGACATCCCAGCGCTACTCCAGGATCCGATTTTGGACAGGTGCCAGTCAGTGGTTTCCTTGAGCGCTTCCTTTTGGACCTTGGTCCCTTTTGTTTTTGTCTCGGCAGAGCAGAAGGTTGCAGTCCGTGGGCGAAAGAGTGGAGGTCCTAGGTTAGGTTATCATTTCTTGTTAAGCCAGAATCTGCACGTGGAAAGATTAGTTCAGTGTCAGTATTAAATGCCAAACATTACACCTGCACCTACTCTCATAAGGTGTTGACATCAAAGTAAAATAGCCCCTTCTGCATGGTTCATCTTTTTGTCTCTGGTCAGAATTTCAGCAATTTTGAAAAGTACACCCTTCTTCTTTCTGATATGAGAGGCCATAAAAAAATTACACTTATTCATTAAACGGAAGACATCTATTTTTATAATTATGTAAAACAAAAAAATAAGCACACGGTGGACTATGCTATTAATTAAATACACTTGGCTGAAAACATTTGTGTTGCAAAATAAATTATGCTTTGTTTAGCTAAATTATTCTTTGAATGTAATCTTCACAGAGCAAATAAGATAACATGGTGAAAAAAACGTTAATCTCTAATAGGCCTTGTTATGCCCTCCTGTGGAAGCTATAAGCAGAACAGTAAGGCGACACGTCACTGACTGTCAGGGAGGGGTGGGCTAGATCTCAGAAGCTGATGTCCAAGCCTCGTTTGCTCAACAGAGCTTACAGTTGAGGGAACCAGTGGAATGAATACCGTTGAATATACCAGTTCCATGGAAAAACAGAAATGCAATTATTAATCAATAGCATCTTAATTTTTGATTGAAGAATAATCCATAAACTCAAAAAGAAGACAATTTTGAACACCATCAAAGGAAACTGTTTTGTTTAGTTCTTTATTTTTTTAAATGCAATACCATTTATTTTTTCCATGTGTTAATTGAATCAATGTTTGATAAGTGCAACTATTCAGGTAGGATAGATTAAGGCCCAACTAAATTGGATTTGTTTCTGCCGCATGCAGTTGTCATTTAACATTTCCAATCTGCTTTTTATCATTATTAATAGAAATTAAAAAAAAAAAAACAGAATGCGTAGCAGCTTGTTTTGCATCGGAATCGAACTCTAACGTTTTCTTTATGGAGTTTCAAAATGACATATTCAAATTTCATGAACGAAAGTAATAATGGAATCTACTTCGATCAAGAAACTGTCAACTTGTCCTTTTTGGACCAACTATTGCTGAACATCAGCAACACAAGCTGTACAAAAATTATTTTTGACTCGCAAATCATTGTGGTGGGCATATTTCTCGCACTTTTTATTTTGGTGGCAATTGTGGGGAACATTTTGGTAATCCTCTCTGTTGTCTGCAATAGACATTTACAGACTGTGACAAACTTCTTTATTGTCAATTTGGCAATCGCAGATTTGCTGTTAAGCATTATCGTTTTACCCTTTTCAGCATCTTTGGAGGTACTAGGATGCTGGGTTTTTGGTCGAGTTTTCTGTAACATCTGGGCAGCTGTGGACGTGCTGTGCTGCACTGCTTCTATCCTTAGCCTCTGTATAATTTCTATTGACCGATACATTGGGGTGAAATATTGCTTGAAGTACCCTACCATAATGACGGAGAAAAAAGCTGTGGTAATTTTGGTGATAGTCTGGGTATCATCAATGGTCATCTCCATCGGACCGCTATTGGGCTGGAAGGAACCGCCGCCTTTGGATGATAGCATCTGCAGAATCACCGAGGAACCGGGTTATGCGCTCTTCTCTTCTCTTTTTTCATTCTACCTCCCGCTGATGGTCATTTTAGTTATGTACTTTAGAGTGTACGTGGTGGCTCGAAGGACTACAAAGAGTTTAGAAGCAGGTGTTAAACGAGAAAGGAATAAATCTATGGAAGTGGTGCTCCGTATACACTGTAGGAGCGTGTTAGAAGATGTACAACCGTCGAGCTCCAAAAGTAAAAACCATCCTTTCAGAAGTTCATTGTCCGTGCGCTTGATGAAGTTCTCCAGGGAGAAGAAAGCTGCTAAAACACTCGCCATTGTCGTTGGAATGTTCATCCTATGTTGGCTGCCGTTTTTCTTTGTCCTACCGCTGGGTATGTCAATTCTTGATGCATATGTGATACACTAACTTTGAAACACTTTTTTTTTTTAATTGTATGATTTACTAGCCATTTTGTATCGCACATTTATACATGCTTTTTGAAACAATTAACTATAGATTTACCTTTAGTTTTTACAAAAATTGGTGCGGTCCATGTGCGTAATTTCTACAATGGTTTTGTCAACGGCAGCCTCCTGCATAACTTTGTTTGTGAAATGGAAATAGGTCAGAATATATCAACAATTTTCTTTGTTTTAAAATGTCATAGCTATTTCGTTAATGCTTAGCGATTTTCTAAATTGGATTTTGACAGGTGAAAATGTGCCAGTTTGCCATATAGATTAATTTTTTAATTTTTGCTTGCTAATATTTCACCTCAAACTCGGTGGTCTCAACCTATACAACCTCATCAGAATCCATTTGCATCACTTAAACTCTAAAATACGTTTTACCCTAAAGATGCAACACAACAGAGGTTGCACTCAAAACATGGGTCTGTGAGTGCAATGTGTAGGTGAAGGTTTAACTTGATTGACTCGTTTGTGAGTTACCCTTGGTGTTATCAATTTACCAACACAATGCCTAACAATTAGCAAGAGTACCTGTGTTGTTTTTTTGTATCCTTTATCAAACCTTTTCATTGAGAATTTGCAACCGACACAGCACAATACACATACATAATTATGTATTAGTTGAAAATGTCTTGGCCAGTCTGTATTTTAAACTGAACTTTGGGGACTGAGCCTTAATATGTAAATATACACTATATTGATTATTTTGGTGGATTTCTATTAATTTACGTACCATTTAATATATATTAAATGTTACGTAAATGAATAGAAATTCACCAAAATAATCAATGTTAGTAGCTGGTCCAATAGAAGAGTGCATAGTGGTTTTGTGGTGACAAATAATGAGCAAGCAAGACCTGTCTAATTAGGCTTCAAAGAGACAGGTGGGTTGATCATGTCCATTTTGTTTTTTCCACAAAAAAACAAGCACACACACACACACTAACACACACTCTCTCTCACACACACACACACACACAAACACACACACACACACACACTCTCTCTCACACACACACACACACACACAAACACATGCTCAGTCCAGAACTAACACTCTAAAATCAGATCGGTTTTAAAGTTGAGCATAGCTAAAAATATCTCACACTAGGGTGGTAGCAGTTATTATTACTGTTAAGTTCATCAGAAAATAAAACACAACATGCAATTTACACCCAAACAGAATCACTCAAACGGCAACACCTCAGTGATTAAAAGGAGATGTGGCCCTTGGAAGAATCCTCCACGTTCATTCACAGTCCCCGCAGCAACCCATGCACAGAGTGCACCTCCAATATGATTCTCCAGATTCACTCGAGTTCTCATTCCATTAGACTCTTGTTATTGTTCAGTGCGTGTGTGCAGAGAGCCTGGCGGCTGGCTGATAGCATCTCTTGGCTGGGCTCCAGGACTTAGGGAGCAATGTGCCAGGCCAACAGGCAGCCAGCACGGGGTCCTGGCCGTGTCCTCGGCCAGCCCTCTCTCCCTGGTCCTGACCCCTGGAACCCCACGCTCCACTGCCCTAATGATCGCTTTAATTGACCCTTATTCAAGGGAGAAATCATAGCTTCCTTCCCGTGCAAATCTTAAGAGCACACTTCTAAAAATCAGGAGAGGAGAAAGGAAGAGAGAGGGCGGAGGAGCATGAGCAAATGTGGAGATGGCTTTGCACCACACGTACCTTTCTAATCTTTTTTTCCATTTCATTGTTAGACAGCCTTATGGCTAGACTGTCACTTAATTTGTCAAACAGTGAGGATATCAGAGAAATGGCCGCACTATAAGAATCAAACAAGTGCAGAGGCCTGAGTGCTTTACGGGGATTAAATCCAAATAAACTTGAGTATGTGGATATCTTAGCTTTCTTCACTTCAGTTAGGCCCCCTCTGTTTATTAGTAGAAAAGTGGCTACTTTCTTGCACTTAGAATCTAGCGTAATAGTTTTGTTTTGTTTAGTTTTTTTCAATCTTTGTCCATCTGAGAAGTTTGTCCAGTCTGGTAGAAGGGGATTTGGCCTAGGGATGATAGCGGTATCAGGCTAGAATGTTAGATTTAATTAACGTTTTCCAATGGATCACATGATACTGATCACATGATACTCTTGCACAGGAGTGTCCGCTTGGTTTTGTGATCTCTCAACTCTTCAAACGTTGTAAACTTTCTTACGCCATAGTTAAGCTTCTGAATAACTGTTTGTGGGTCTGTACTTAGTCCAGCTCCTGGAAAGCTTAGAATGCAAAAAAAGGGTTGTGTGACTTGTAATATTGTAACACGTCTTTTTTTTGCCTTCGAGGCTTCTCATTCGAGGATCATTCTCAGTCTTGCACTCCAATGAATCCAGGTTACTACAAACAATCTCAAGTTCATTGAAATAAAACTCTCTTTTACTACAATATCTCAGCAACCGAGAGAGTAAAAGGCCATATTTCATCATGCTAGCTGTTTTCAAAAGCTCATCTACTTTTTTCCCCTGCAACATTTTTGCTGCATCAGCTCTACATGACACCCAGACAATGTAACCCAACCCTTCACTCAACCGCATAAGCAAATGATGTCCTGTTTAACCCTTTACAATGTTGACTCCCTCCAAACCTCTGTGGCAGGCCAATAATGTCGGCTTACCTGCAGTAGATGTGAGACAGTAAGCCACAAATATAAAATAACAAAACGTTAAGGCCCAAACCATTGCCTACATAAGTCTTGCATTATTCCAGTGGCACAGTGTTATTACTGTATATGATTACTCAATATGTCTGTGTTGTTCTTTGCAGCTTTAGTGGTTGACTGTTTTATTTTTACACATCTGGTTGAAGTAGCTTTCCCCCCTATGCACCAGAACAGTGAAATGACGGGCAGATCATCTGCTCATCTTCTCTAACTCCAAACCTTATCTGTGCCGCAGGTCACCCTGGACCGTGGCTCTTTGGCTTTAAAACGCAGTGGTGCAATTTTAAACCTGATACGCTCTGCCTCCACAGTTTTTCACTGACTTTCAAATGTATTCAAAAGCCATAGAGAGGAAAAAAATATTTCCTGTTTATTATGCACAGAGACCTAGAAACATCACATTACCCAGTGAAATGACTCATCTATGATGTCACTGATTACTGACGATGTCACTTAGCCTAAGTAGACCAATCGGGAAGTTCACCAATGACCCATTCACATTTCTTCTGTTTCACACACTTCTCATTCAGTCTGGGCTGATTCACAACCATGGGAAGACTAAGCTTGTTTGACTGAGCAGGATATCAAGGAGTTGTAAGCCAATCAAGAACTACAAACAACAAAGCTTATTGCTGCTCTGATGGGAAATGCCCATTGGCTATATTTAATGTGGGAACAAAAGCCACAAAAAGAACCTTTAAATTTTTGAAGAATGAGTATTTTATTGAGTGAAAACAGCAACTTCTTCTTTGCTTAACAATGTGTGATTCAACCAACCATTCAGCAGTGCAGTTGCTGTTCCGTCCATTTTAGCAGAAGCTAAAAGAATCACGAGGCTTAGTAGTTCTACCTCAGTAAAATGTAGCTTGTGTATATCCACATTCTTGTGGTTCTCGAGGATATACAAGTTATGTTGTCACCCAATTATAGACTGAGGATATGCCTTCAAGGGGGAGTGTTTCCCTCCTGATCATGGCTAAACATCCTGCTGGCATGGACTGCAACAGTACATAAACACACCAATTATGAACCGCCAAAGGAACACGCTTTCATCTCCAAGAAATGATGACAGCCTCTCTGCTGGCCAGGAGAGAGAAACTGTCACTGCCCCATGTTTGTTGACTTACACACAGTTTGAGTAGCCAACCACCACGATCTCCTTTGACCTGCTGCTCGTCTTTTCTTATGTGCTATACACGTTGTAACTGTTTCCTATGGAAGCCCATAAGGGATGGATTCAAATGAAAATGTAAACTTGCAGTTCCACAATAGGGTTGTTCACTTTAACCTGTATGTGTTATTATATAATATAATACATATAACAAAATGTAAGTGAAAATCATCCCATTTGCATTTTCAAAAGCTCCAATGGGCATTCTTTGTCAATATTAAAATTCAATTCAACACGTGTGTGTGCACATGTGTGTGTGTGTGTGTGTGTGTGAAACGGAGAAAGAAAGAGAGAGAGAGAGAGAAAAACGGAATTTCATGACAGCGTACATGCATCACAGAGGGGGTGGAGGTGGGGATGAAGAAAGAGAAAGCGAAAGAGCGAGTGGACAACAATGAGAATGCCATAGTGGAGGTATCTCAATTGGATAATACTGATTAGGGTGGTATGATTAACCAAACCATGACAAAGTTGGTTTGGTCTCTTCAAAGTTTTTGCAGGAGAGCAGATCTAACTATCTTAATCCCACTTTACAACTTTTCTCATTCCAGGCTCCTTCTTTCCGGCCCTCAAGCCATCGGATCAGATGTTCAAGATCATCTTCTGGCTGGGCTACTTCAATAGCTGCATCAACCCCGTCATCTATCCCTGCTCCAGCAAAGAATTCCAGCGCGCCTTCACCCGCCTCCTCAGGTGCCAGTGCCGGCAGCGGCGGAGGGTCCTGCGCCGCTTTTATGACCAGAGGTGGCGCACCGCGGTCAAGGGCCCCAGCAGGGCACCCCGGGCCGAGTACAGGCACGGCCTGGCCCTTGAACCCTGCAGCGGGTCGCTGTACTACAAGGACACGGGCCGCTCACTCAGCCTCAGGGGCTGGAGCCTGTTCCCACCGCTGCAGAGGTCTTCCTTCCAGCTCAAGGAGAAGATGAACAACCTGTCCAATAAGATCAAGGGTGGGGCCGGGAAAGGTGCCCCGCCTACACTGGGGAGGAGCGAGATTGACACTGTCTCCATGGGGATCTACAATGACTGTGCGGAGCAGAGCAGCTACCAGATCTACGACCTGTCAGAGTGCCTGGGCTTGAAGGAGACAGACATTTAGAGAGCAGATTGTTCTTTTTGATGTCTCACCACAGGGCCATGTAAGGTCAGCGGGGAAGCCAGACTGTCATGGGATTTGTCTGTTGAGAGTGTCTTAGAGATATGACACAAGAATTTTGATCAAAGCTCGGGTCTGTGTAAACGCCACTTTGATCCAAGCACAATAAGCCCAAAATGTGATATGATATCCGAACAATTTTGCCTGGTTTGAAGGGAACCGTCCACTATCTTAAGTTAGATGTGACTGAGGGGGTTCTTTTTGAGTTTAAACGAGTTTTAAAGCTAGGTATTGGCTTTGAAAGAGAACCATGGTGGAAATGTTTGTGATTTGTGTGTGTGTGTGTGTGTGTGTGTGTGTGTGTGTGTGTTTGCGTGTGTGTGTGTGTGTTTGCGTGCGTGTGTGTGTGTTTTGTGTATAAGTAAGTGAGTCCGTCGGTAAGTAAGTACGTTAAGTTGGTAAGTAAGAAAGTAAGTTCATATTTAGCCTTTGGCTAGACAGACGTAAGTCTTGTCTTGTCCGTTGCTGTCACTGTGGCCTTGCTACCCAGCTAACCAACCAGCACCACCAAAATACATCATTTCATAGTATTGTTATAGGGAGAATGACAGACTTGAAGACCTGCCAAAAAGCCCTGCGTCATTCACTGATGATTCATGTTTCTGCTAGAATGACTCAGCTTTGATGAACAGAAATGTACAGATATAAAGTTATGTGTGGTAATCGCTTTTCGTGTTTGGACTAAACAATGCAAATTGTGGATCTGTTTAATGATTACACTACAGTTTTTACCTTAATCAGCCATAAAACCAGAAACATGAGGTAAAAGGCCCTTGAGACACGGGAAAAGACAGGAGGAAATCTCTCATTCTTTACTCTTTTCTGAATTATGTTTGTACATGCCTATGTGTTTTAACGTCGTACATTGTCAGATGTGGAGCACAATAAATTTGCGAGAATTCAAAAGTCGAAACGTTCTCATGTTTTCACTATCTTTAACTTCTGATGGTGATCTTTAAGTGATGATGAACTTCCACAAAGCATGTAAAGTGGTCGACAGGGCCCTTTTTACACCTGAGATATGCAATCATTCTAGTACCTACAAATCCCGGCAGATGTCTCCAATGGCGGCGGCTCTGCGAGTCTTCTCTTCGTCACGCACACCGTGTCGTTCTCGGTGATTACAATCGGCGCTTTGTCAGGAGCACACCCCGCAGACATCCACAGCAAGTCTCAATGGTCCCTTTAATCTGCGTTCTCAAACGGCGTTACCTCCATGCATCAATTATACCTCTGGAGCTGGTTTCAACGCCCATCCGTCACGAAGAGACTCCTGAGCTGACACGTTGTGTCCGCGGCATCTGCTCCGTGAAGTGAAAGGTGTGTGTCCCTGCAGAAGCTTTCCCTGTACCGGGGCCTGTGGTGGGAGTCAGTTAGGAAGACAGGATCTGCCAGCACTAGCAGCACTGATAAACCAGGAAACAAAACACATTCTGGACCAGATAGGTTAATGGCTAAAATTGTGCGTATGTGTGAAACACTCATTCATATCAGTAATTAATGGAAGTTTTGGGAAAGTTGAACTGAATTGTTGAACAGCGTTGCCACTGTCAAGGCTGTTGGCTGGCCTATTAGTCGCTCAGCTTGATCCTTAAAAATACCCACTAAAATTTGATCAGAATTGTATTACGATGTCACATTGGTTAACTCACCATAAAGATTGCTGTTCCCTATACAGCAAACCGTTTATAAACCTTCCACTTATTGCATTTTGGTCTGATGATGGACAATGTATTAGGAGACAACTGACAGACATCAAAGACAAACGCAAACGATCGCATCCCGAGCTTTTTAATTCCATGTTTTTCTTATTGTGATGAAAGACAAGAATGATGGCTTTTGGTGTTCCAGTCTTGTGTGGTGTGTGTGTATGTCTGTGTTTATGCTAATTAGTCTGCCTCTGTGTCAGGTGGTACTTGGTATTGTACTAGGACTTAAGCCAACCACCTTTCACTGTCTGTTCTGGTCTGTAACAGCACTTTGGCCATTGTGAGTTGTTTTTAAATGTGCTTTAGATATACTTAATTTTGATTAGTTACCTAATTACCTGCCCTTCAAAGCAAAAATAATAAAGCCCAATGTTTTCATGTCAGACAAGATGTTCTTGCAAAAAGCACAGCAATATAAAGCAATAAAAAGATGCCTAAAGTAATTATTTTTCTTCCTTTAAAATATGTTTCAACGTTTTTCTTCAACATTAGCCTTTGATTTCTTCATGTAAAAAATGTCTACCTCGGATAATGTGATCATTGTGCACGTTGTGTTTTCTTTGATAACTAGATTGTGAGTAATCATATGTTCTTCTTTCTACCCCCTTTCCCCTCTCTCTCTCACTCTCTCTCTCTC
>JAVQJS010065216.1:0-12915 GCA_036024795.1 Galaxias rostratus | reverse complement strand
CATGACGTAGCACATAGCTTACCTGTTCAATTTCTTTACACCTCTTATTTAAGACCAGGTACTTTCTTTTCTCGAGTGCCCTCCTCTCTTCAACTTCCTGGCTTACACCCTCAAGAAGTTCACTGCTTCCTGGGCCTAGGTCTACCTGACAAACAAACATATTTTTGAATAAATTCATCAACAACATTGTTTTTCTATATTCGAACAACCTTCCTTGGTCATCTCAATGGTTTTAAACATTTGATTTAAGCCTTGCCAGGGAACCATGCCACCATTACGTTAGCCGTGTTTAGGATAACGTTACATAGCTACCTCGTCCTCTGTGTCCAGCTCAACCCCGCCAGTGCCAGATTCTAGCTCTGCCTCGAGTATGTTGCCACCAAATAGAGGTGGCAGTGCTAAACCAGAGAAATCCTCCATCCTCTGTTCAAAAAACAAACACATCGGCACAAAATATTTAAATCTGACCATATAAAGCTATCGTGTTGACATAATAGACTTTCCACTTGTAGGCGCTAAATGTCAACTCGATGCAAGCTAGTGTTAGTTAACATAAATGTCGATCTCAAACCACAAAGCAAAGGGCCAAGGTACAATGACAAAGTGACTGTTCCCAGTTAAGAGTTGTAACGTCGCTAGTAACAACATATTAGTAGAGCTTGCGTTTTATTATGTTAATAACATACATTAACTTACTTGTCTTTCTGGACGCGTTATAGATTTGCTAGCTTTTCCACCCCGAGTACCACTAGTAAGACTGATTGACTGTTTATGCGACGGCGCATTCATTAGGCGTCATTTGTTAGCTACAACCTAGCTTTGACGCAAAACTACATTGCCCCGTACCACTTGATTTGAACCAGCGACGACAAGATGGCAGGTGAGTTGATTTTGTCAGCTTCTCGACAAATTAAGCTCTAAATAAATGTATGTAATTTCCAGATAACATTTGTTTAAAGAACAAGTCAGTAACACGACCTATCACATCTAATTCCTGCTTATTTGTCAAATGATTGTGTTACAAATGCAATTAATCAAACGACCTTGGCTGGTTTACCTGCTAGCTAACGTGAGCTAGCTTATGCTTGTGAATTAGTGTGCTATAATGGTAGATTTGAATGCATTACAAAACTCTGTTCGCAGGGTTTGGAGCTTTCCTAAAGAATGCGTGGAACAAGGAGCCAGTGGTGTTTGTGTCCTGTGCACTTGGACTATTGGGTTAGTAAAACTACCCATCGGAATGGTTGGATGACTTGTTTACTTCCATTCCATTCCAAATATTCAACTAATATCAGGTTCTCAGTTGAAAGCTCACATAACTTTGATACCTTGTATTCCAAGTAATAGATGTGTGTCGTAAATGCTCTTTCGATGGTTACATTTCAGCCTATCATAGCATAGTCTATCGAAATACGAGGTTTCACTTATGTTTAACAAACATAAAGAACGATGCCTTCCAGTTTTGTGCAAGGAGTTTTGAGTCGTGTTGCGTTAGGATGAGTGCAACAAGAAGGAAACTATGTGAGAGTAAATAGTTTAGCATTGAGTCCTGATCAAAGCTGGGTATCTTTCACAATTGCATTCAGAGTGTCTGCCTATAATGCGGTTGGTATGCATATTTTTTTAATAGTATTTATGCAAAGAAGAAGTAGACTAGTTTATTTCAAGGATCTGGAGAACTGCAATGTTTTTGGTCTTCTCTTTAATGCTGCACATTGACTGTGTCCATTTTCTGTTTCTCCATAGCTGTCGCTGTACCAATAGTCAGTCCCTTCACAAAGTATTCAGGAATGATGAATGCAGCCGTACCTTTTAACTACCCAGGTAAACCGCTCGTTTACACATTGTTGGTAGAAATCTGTTTATGTTTGGGATAATGTATAGTTCCATAGATTTGTAAACACAACTTTATAGATTGGCTATATCATCCAGTATATTACAATTTAAACTTGATGACAACCCCAGATAACAACAAAAATTACAATTTAACAGGGTAAAATCTTTCTTCACTATCTTTCTTTTTCGACTCCCTACCTTAGTCCCGGTGCGAGATGATGGTAGCATGCCTGACCTCCCAGCCCACCCGTGTGAACCAAAAGGACGGAACCTGGACTGGATTAAAAGCCTATAACACAACCCCACCCAATACATTCGGTTCCTGCCCACTTCCTGTCCTTGTTCTTGTATATGTGTATAGCTGCTTCTCTCAATGGCCAACAATAAAGATGCTATTATATAATATCACTCTGGCTTGGTTTGTAGGCGGTACCTAGATGCCATTAATTAATTAATTTAGTAATGTACAACTGTCATGTTTACAAATGACCATAATGCTAACCAAATCTAATGTAAATTAATTTTAATATCAAATATTTTACTAGCGTCTAGGTTGTTAAAACGGTATCCTCGTCGAGATTTAAGATACATTCATTAGCAGAAAGAAATGCTATGTTATTACCATTAAATCCCATTCTATTGGTAGATGCACTTGGTAAAGTTAATTAGGCATTTGTACTCGCATGTCATTTCCTCCCATAGTGATGATATTCTTTTTTAATGAATGCACAATTTGTTTCAGAAATGTTTATTGATTTCTTTATAGACATACACAGTGGTACAGAAATATGTGCACAAATCTGCACCCCATTAGGTATTTTGCTTTTTAGGCAAAATTTCTGTGGCCCTGCTATGTGACTTAAAGATTCAATGACCTTGTCGCTTTAGGTTGTAGGGCCTTGATTTATCCTCAATTGATATTTATATTTATTTTTCAAATGCTGACATTTAACAACTAATAAAAGATACATATTTAAAATGTCACAGAAATGCTCTCCTGATAGAATTGTAACCACAGCTCTAACACCTATACTGCAAGTTAGATATGAATCAATCACCTAGTTATTGCCTTTTCATAAGCATTATGTTTGTTACAAGAATAGGGTCCACTACCATCTTATTAAAATGCATTTAGGAATAAAACTGATACAGATTTCCTAATAGTTCCTAATTTTAGCCCCATCATGGTTCCCAAAAATAATACTATTTACGACGAAAAAAGTTACAAATCATGAACATCCAAAATGTTTATATGTAATGGTGCTGACCATATCAAAGAGGTTTTTTCCCCCATACATTTATTTAGTCATAATTGTCTATGTGATTTCCTGAGTAGACTATGAACAATTTTAACTTTCTTACATTTATCACAAATCTAAATAGATTGAATGTCTACACTACATTCAATAATTTGTTCTTTGCATATGGGCCAGCAGTACAAGAAACATAAATCTAAGCTAAATGTGAATAATAACGAAGAAACAAATGTGGGTAATAAAAATAACCACTTTACACTAGCATAAATAGGCACAAATGTGTAATTGAGCTATTGATGTCATCAACATTGTTTTTAAACTCAGTAATTTACAAGCAGTTAGAACATATATCACACTAGAAGGTTTTTTAATGCTACAAGTTCAAAAGTATGTGTGTAATTCTTAATTCTTTACAATTACAAACTTCAAAATGTCTATCCAAATATAGTCAGTTCAACATAACTATTTTAATCTCCAGTTTTCTAGATAAATGATTACCACTACTCTGTACATTATCATTACCATTTATACTTCCTCATACATGTTTCAACTTTCCAGATACTTTCTTCATCACCTTCAATGCAACATTTCTCAATAAAATCAATATCTTTTTGCCAGTCTTGGCCTTCATGTCTTTTCATGAAATTCTGTACAGTCTGTAATTGGTAAAATTCCAGCTAAAATCTTCTAGATTATATCTATCTGTTGGTTTGGAATTTAAAAATAAATCAAGAAGACACAAAACCCCACAGATTAACCCCTAAGCACCTTCCTGCTTCATACTTTCATTCCTCAACTACATGGCACCTTTTCAAGCACTTCTTACCAAAACATAGCCCAAACTCAGCTTGAAAGTGATCATACTTTTGTCCCCACATTCGTAGTTTCTTCTTTTAGCATTAATGCCAGTTGAAACGAGTGTTGAAGGTTTAACTATTTTACCGCATTAGCAAAACCAACTGCTTCAATTCATCGGCATATTTCAGTCTCAACAATTTGCAAAATATAGACCCCCATTTATCCAAAAAATAGATTATTTTTCTCTGGGTTTTAATAATCCATCATATTTACTGAAAAATCCAGTTTAGACAAGTTCAGCTGGTACATAATCAAGGCAATCTGCATTTTATAATATGTTGTCTACCCATATTTTGTGATAGCACATTGACATAAAACATAACGGAGAGATGTAACCTATGAAACTTTAAAAAAAATTTGACCAAGCACCAACATTCTTTGTGGGAAAATTGCACTCTCCTTGGTCATTTAAATAGTACATTTTGAAATCTGGCAGCTAACAAAAATGTCACCAAATTTGCTCTATTTGTAAATAAGAACCTGCATATTCTCAAGATGCTCTGGCAGTAAAGTTACATTAACTACATTTCATTCTGCCAACAGGAACCAGTCCTTACATGGCCTTGAGTAGTTAGTGTGGCATGATTATAACAAAACAATGTATCACCTAAAAAGGGCTATGTGAACCTACAACAAAATAATGCATTGCCTAAAAAGGGCTAGGTGAACTTACTACAAAACAATGCATTACCTAAAAAGGGCTATGTGAAACTATTACAAAATAATGCATTACCTAAAAAGGCTGTGTGAACCTTAGAATCTCATGTTCTCATGTTAATCTTAGTTAATCTCATGTAAACCGTATATTAACTACAGGATTCAATGCTAAAAAACATTGTTGATCCATCCGGGTATGTTGATCCAAACCCTCCTGTTGCAAGGGCAGATTCTATTCAATGATCGGCGCCGACCGATCATTGGTCACGGTCTTTCTGAGTTGGATATGAGCAAATGGATTGGCTCTGCAAGAAACATGTTATATCAAGACATTATCTATTTAGTTAATCTCCAGGATAGCTCCAAAGAACTACTACTCCAAGTAACTGATTACTATCTTTAAATAAAATGTGATTTACCTGGTTGGAGAAGGTGGAGGAGAGGCAAAGTCTGAGGAGAGCTGCAATTCAAAGTCAGAGTCAATACATGCGTAGCCTGTCCAAATAAAACATTGAACATCCACAACTTAGTTACTCAGTACTTCTACCTCTTGCATTAACATAGACAGAGTGGGTCGGTTGGCAGGTCCTCTCCACTCTTGACTTCTTCCTAAAGGTCTCAGGCTGATCTGGTTGGTGACCTGGCTGCTGTCAGCCATGCTGTAAGGACGCGGACGGAAGGTGCTGACTCTCTGTGGAGGGAGGCAGCAGTCCTCCTCTGACTCTGGGGTTAAGGCAGGCGGACAAGGAGACACTAGCTTGTCCAGATGGCCTGTACTGGTGCTGTTGGCTTTAGAAAGGAGCAAGGAACTGTGGGGAAAGGAGGTGTGGAAAGAAAATGAATGCAGGGAAAAAAACCACAAAATCCCATCAACAATAATGTTGGCTTTGGAAACCAAAGGGTAGCTCAGGATCGGGGTCTGGAAAACTGGAAAGATTAGGTCCTTCCCTTGTTTCTCCATAGTAATCTGTATCTTTGCAAAAATATTTCACTTGGAAAAAAGTTGAACAATACAGTGAAAACATTTTCATGTCAATATAAAAGCTATGTACAAGTACAATGCACTTATGGACAGTGTGCCTTTCAGTATATGGTAGGGAGTTAATTGGTAGTTTCACAGTTGTCTTAACTTTATCTCATTTTTATGTTTCTCATTTACTATGACCCAATCACTGACTAATTCCTGGCAAGTATTATGGTGAATGACCTGCTCTCAAAGTTGTCCTGGATGTTGGAGGAAGGCTGGGTATAGGAGTAAGGGAACCAGCCTTTCCTGTTAGGAGGAATACATTTTTGGGTGAAAATCTTGAAACAATAAAATGAAGCTTGATGTTATGACAGATGAGTATTTGTCAGCTACCGTCCAGTACGCTCATTCTGGCCATAGTGCCACCCATCTCTGGCCTCAGAAATCAAGAGGCTTATGCTATCCCCAGGCAGGAAGTGAAGCAAGCAGGCCCCGTCTCCTGTGGTACTCTCTGCACCCCCCGGGGCATGAGTAAATATGGCTTCAACACGAGATGGTCCGGAGAGAGTGAGCATTCTTGGGAGGGTGGTCCCTGGGAGTAAGGTACAATAGAAAAGGAGGAAGGTTTGAAACATGAAAAAGAGAAAGATGTATCCATGATGTACTTATATTGTACCATCTTAAGATTGAAAAAATGGATGACAACTATCTACCCGTAAAGCCGCTCCTCCGAGTTTCACTGACAGGTCTTCTTGGCAAAGGCAACGTTGCTGTAGCATACATCTCTGCTACTTTCATCAGGGAGGGATTGTGGGGCTGTGAGGAGGTGTTCACACTCCCGAGTCCCCCCTGCTGGTGAAACAAGGGCACTGGCGTCATGGCTCTGGAGAGAGGTGCGCTGTGGGGCAGCGGAGGACTATGTGGGGCGCTCTGGGAGATGGGGAGAGTATGGCCCTGCAGGGAGCTGTGGGAGGCTGGGGACACCTGGTTGAGAGAGAGCACCATGGAGGGGATGAGGCTGGGGGAGAGGTTACTGGTGCTGGTAGCCATGAGGAGAGGACTCTGCTGGGCTGAGCTGCCTGAGGTGGTGGGGGTGGATGTACCCGGGCTAGTGTTGGCAAAGTCAATGCTGGGGCTGACTGAAGCACTCAGGGGTGTGCTGGTGTGCAACGGGGAGCCACTCTCTCCTACTCCCCCTGCGGCACCTCCCCTGGCAGCTAGCGAGCGGAAGATCACAGGAGAGCTTTGAACTGGTGGAACGTCACTCTGGGAGGAGGAAGGAAGTGGACGCTGTTGCGGCTGGGATCGATTAGAGTCTCCATTTGAAAGAGGAGGTACCTCCTGCACTGACAGCCTCTGAGGAAGAGACAACAAGTCAGATAAATGAACAGAAAAGTGGAAAATGAAAGGGTGATTAAACGAATACAACTGAACTGTACAGGTAACACAAGATTTCACCTGCTCTGGCTGAGCAGCACCCATCTTGGTGTGTCGGAGGAGGTCCCCTATCCCTGCAGCTGCAGAGCTTTGAGGAGCGGTGAAGCGCAGTAGGTTCAGAGCACGTTCTGGGAGCTTGGTTGGCTGGGAGCATGACTGCTGCCATGACGACAGCTTCTGTGAAAGCAGCTCTCTCACCTGCAGAAAAAATATTGAGCATCCGTTGAACATATGCCCCAGTGAGAAATATGTCAGATGTCTGAGAGTTTTCTCTTGGCTGTTGTTCTAAGGTCCGAGAGTTTTCTCCTAGCTGTTTTTCTAATGTCCGAGATGTTCTCTTAGTTGTTGTTCTAAAAGTGTTTTTTTACCTTACAGTGGTAGTTAATGAGCAGCTTGGTGACGGCACACTGTCTGTCCACCATGAAGCAGTACCTCCTCCTTTCCTCAGTTAGCGCTGAACGGTATCCCACGGCGACAAGGGAGTCAAGCTCACCCTGACGACGACTCATCAGTTCCACAAACTAAAAGAAGATGAAGAATTCACAACACACTAAATGTGCACCTTGCAGAGCAGAGCCTGAGGCAAGTGACCTTTACAACACACAAGGGGACAAGATCAACATGGAGACCAAGTGGAAAATGTGACATGACTTCATATCCTGTCTGTTGAACAACGATAAAGAATCTTAAATGGTTCAATATTGTTCCTCGCCCCTTAACCTTTAATTCCAATTTGCTTTCTTTCCTATTTGCTTCTCAGAAAATTCTTGATAATATGAATTCTATCCTGTCGGTGAAACAATAAACTCCCCTCTCGAGATCCGTTTTTCTCTAATAAACCCGTTGAGCCAGCTTGCTATTTTAATCAGATTCAACATGGTCTACTTCTTGCACAAACACACATACATTTTTGAAATAATGCCTTAGGTCCCTGAAATGTTGAGCAATTGTAATTTAGGTGTTTGGGGTAATTCTTCGTCAATGGGAAGTTATTTGTGTGAGCAATAAGCCTACAACAATAAATTTTACAGCCTACAACTGTAGCTTCTACAACTCTTCTTGAAAGTAAAAATAAAGCACTGGACATGTGGTGCCTAGTAGGCATAGTATAAGAAAACGTTCCTGATTGCCCATCTAAACAAACAAAATGTTGTTTGTTCAGTTACCTGCATCTCTCTGTCTCCATATTTATTGGGATGACGACTGCCCTGGCTCTTTCTGCGAAGTTTCTTCAGCTGGGATTGGCAACGTTCGATCGATTCTGTCTTTGACTTTCGCTCACTCTGGTATTTTTTCAGTGTGGCCTTAGATCAAAGAGAGACAGCGAGAATTACACCATCATTGACGTCTGTTTTCATCCGTGTGAGTTCATTACCAATCAACTCCCATTGGTACGTAAAGGTATGAGTTGTAGGAAAACTCACAGTGAGGTATTTCATGTCCAACTCTAGCTTTTGTTCCAACTGGGCCAGCAGCTCAGAATGGAAAAGTTTTAGCTGTAAATTGAATTCAAGAATATAAACACAATTAAAATCCTACACTTTCACATAATGTTGTCAACAGGTTTCCAAGTAACTGTGCAAAAATGTGAATGCACACCCACCACATCCTCGAGTTGCACCTGAATCTGCCTGTGAACTTCAGCCATTTGAAAGAGCGTGTCTCCTGGAATCACCAGTAAACAAGCAGGATATCAGAAACAAATTTGGCTTAGATAAGCCATTCATAAACAGAAATAGTGGTAGTAGGAAAAATATATTAAAGATACTATACATTTTGCAGAAAATCAGATGAGTTAATTAGAGCAATGTTGAGCTAAAATACCCTTGTCCATTTGATAAAGATTACAGTATATATTATCTGTTATTGCTACCTATACAACCTGTTATTATACAACTGATTACACCTGTCAACAACTGTCTGCTGTTACTCTGTGTGCATGTGCCTCTGATCCTCCAGCAGTACTGTAGTTTGGGGTGTCTGCCATCTCATCCTCTATTGCTCCCTCCCCCTGCCAGCCTCCCCCGCAGTTTTCAGTATTACAATGAGATCATGTGGTGTAATCTCTCAACAATGACCCCACTCTCTCCCTCTGCCTCAGTTCTTTCTCATTCTGTCAATGTCCTACCCTATGTTTCCTCCTAACATATCCCTCATCCTCTCATGCCCAAACGACTTACCCGTGAACCATTGCAAGTCTGTCTAACAGTATCTTACGGCCTGTCAAATCGAACTCAAAACTATTCCCCAAAACATAAATTGATCTCAACACCACCGTTTCATATGCTCCTCATTTTGCAGCACACATAAACACTTACCCAGTTCTTTTGAGCCCTGGCTGTCGCTGGCCAGCTCTCCCAGTTTCACCAGAGTGTCAAAGTAGCCCTTCGCAGCAATTGTGACTCCTTAGGAAGGGGGCATACTTTAACAAATTTCAGTGTGACAATGCCCCTATTTAGAACATTTATGGCTTAGCTTTAGATTGCTTTAGTTCATTTGGGATCAACGTTAACAAAATTGCTTGTTTATGAATAGCTTATCACAAAGGGAGTATCTTATCTTATTTGTGGTGGTATTTGGAATCAGCAGCAGGAAGTCTCATATTATAGGTATATGATTGATATTTTTTCACTAACCTGTCAGGGCTTTCTCATAATGTTTTCCCATAGTGTCAAAGTTCTTCAGACTAGGGTTGAACTGGTCCAGAATACCCTGCCAACAAAGTGTGCAAATTAGGGCACAAGCCTGACAACACAACAACAACCCACAGATTGTTGCTAGAAGTCAGATGGGAAGAGAAAGAAAAAGATCAACACAAACACACACTTTACCTTATACACATTCTCTGTCATCTTGTTGACCTCTTCCGTGCGAGACATGGTGCTTCTCTGTTTTTCCCTATGCATGTAATAATAGCCTCTGCTCCTTTTCCCAGTCAAAGCTTTAGGCTTTACAACAGCTGCCTGCAATCACCTGGAAAAAGACAAACCAGTCAGTTGCTCCTCACTGAGCATACTTCATATATCCTGGGAATCCACTAAACTAGGGGACAAAACCTCATTACATTTAATGTAATGTATGGCCAACCCATGTCCTCTGCTTGACCTGGATGGAATTGCAGACATACTACAGTCCACTGTGGGAAGGATAATAGCTACTCAATCAACAACAGACAGTGTCAATTTATAAAAACGTTGTCAAGTGACATCATCAAATGAGCCAACACATGGCACACTGTAGGCAAAACACAAAACACAAACTCTTTCTCTCTCTCTCTCTCTCTCTCTCTCTCTCTTGCTCTAGCTCTATTTCTCTCTCACACTCACATACATACACATAACATACACACAAACAAACAGAGAGAGAAAGCGACGTAAGTGTGTGGTTGATTGAAAGGAGACTATGATGACCTCAAGGCTGTAGATGATGTGCTGTGTTGAGTCACAACTGGAGCCAGTGAATAATCATGAGCAGGCATTACTTTACACAACAATGACTCATGTCTAGTGCTTTGATTCAAAGCAATGGTGTTAGATGCAATTGTGACAGGACTTTTGTGCCTGCATTTCAATTTACATTACCCCTTCACAACATAAAGGCAGGCTATATACACAGTGTATGCAGCTACCTGGATGAGACAAAATAGTTATAACACCTAAGATAAGAGCCGTGGATTTTTCATATCCTAGGCAGAAGTGCCGGGAGACTGAATAAACACGGATCCGTATCGTTTCCTCGACAGTCAGCATAGAGAAGGATCGAGGCAAAGTGTTCCATGTCTGTAGGAATTCCAGCAAGGATTAGATGTTAGAAAGGCTCACTCTGCATAGTTTTCCTTGCACAGCCCTCTTTTGTTTTCACAGCCAGATTACAGGGAAAACTTTGACCCATATCGAATAATGGAGCAGGACACAAAGAAAACATTCCCAGACCTCTACTCATTAAGGCCACCGTCCTGGTGAAGACAGAGAGACAAGGCTTCTCAAAAATGCGAGATACTGGTCTATTATTTCCTAACAGTAGGGAAGCGTAATCCATAACTAAGAATGGATCCTGGGCTTCCACTAAGAACAAGTATGGCACTTGTGTGTGTATATATATATATATATATATAGATATAGTATACATATATATATATATATATATATATATATGTATACTATATCTATACTTCTATATCTATACTATAAAGGCCAGACAGAACCGTTTAATTTCGTATTAACAGATGTTAAACTTTATTTAAATGTTGCATTGTAAATGCTTTAAAATGACGATACCACTATGTGCACGACACTGATTAAATCACCTATTCATGTGTGTAATTGGAAACAATATATAAAACTAACCACACACATTATTTAAACTGCATTTTAATTGTAAAAAAAAAAAAAAAAGATACTGAAACAATCGAACAAATGCATTGCTTTACTTAACTTCTCGGGCCTGTTTAAAATCATGCAGTATATGTTGACCATTCACCACCTGTTGATTTCGAAAACATTTCCAATAGCCAACAATTATTTTGGTAACACAAATTTCATGTGGTCCGAGTTTAGAATCTTACCTTAAAACGAATCTCATTGTTTGGGGAAATAGGTTCAGTTCGGCTTTGACGATTAAATGAACAGAATAACCCTTCTTTTCTTTCTATTGAGTTAGTTTCCCTCTTCGTTAGAAGTGGGGGGTTGTTTCATCCACCAGCGAACTAAATCTCAGAGCCTTCAACCCCCTTGCTTGCCCTCTTTCTCTCTCTTCTTTCCCACCTCTTTCTCTTTACTCACACGAATCGGGGTCAGATTTATGGTGCCGTTCTGTACCTCTCCTCATCGTTGAGCCGATTACCAACATGCCTTAACGCGCTCACTTTTGCCAGAAGAATCACTAACAAACTCCTACCGCAACAGCAAGTCCCTTGCCGTTAAACTTCACTCTCTCAGACTTAACCATACTCTTTCCCCCTGACAATGTACTCTCTCTTTCACTCTCTCCCTTCCTATCCCCTCTCTCACTCACTCGGGCAGAATAACAATGAGCTAACGGGACCCTGGATGAATAGCGGTAAAGAGAATAATGACTTGAACCTTTTAAACTAGGGACATACCACGCAACAGCGAACATGCCTACTGGACTGCACCCACCGATATTCCATTATCTACTCTCAAATAGTGAACAAACTGGAAAAGTTAACAAAAACATTTGACCTTTTTTTGGTTACCAAAAGCAATGTGGGACCACATGCTATAGCCTACATCTACTTCATAGTTTAGGCCTGGTGTTAACATCCAACGGGTTTAATGTTGTGTTGTGGGCATGCATTAACATTTGAAGCCAACGACAAAGATTACAGGGTTAATGACTTAGAAATAAATGTATGCATGCATGCATATGGTCATAAAGCTCGGCTAGTGATTGCGTATTTTAAAGTTTGTACGAAATAGACACATGAAAGGGAAACAAAATACTATTTCCGATGTTGAAGAGAGTAATTTTACAGGATTTAGCTGGTTAAACATGTAAAAATACAATAAAATAATGAACTGATCATGACCATGTGGTTTGACCAGTCGGCCTACTTTCAATCTACACGCACGAATGAGTTGAACCACTTAATCTAGAGTTCACCATGGTTTATACAAATTACCTTCTCATCCATAATTGCTACCTTTACAAGATACATTTATTCGGACTGTAATTTATACACGCACGATTATTCGAAATTGTAAGGTTACATGATAATATATGTCAGGAACTGATATATAGGACTAATACAATTCATGGTCTAGATCAGGGGTCCCCAATAGGCGGACCGCGGTCCACGTCCGGACCGAAAGACGTCTCCGTGTGGACCCAGCATGAATTGTAGTAAAAAAAATAAAAATCTTTAGACATTTATTTTTTCAAACA
>JAVQJS010065189.1:0-12500 GCA_036024795.1 Galaxias rostratus | reverse complement strand
ACCTGGTTTCCCAAGAGGCCCAGTGGGGCCTTGTTCCCCTACACTTCCCTAGAGGTTGTTCAAGGTCAGAAAAAGGGGACACACACAAGACCGGTTAGCATGGATGACACACTGTCATTAAACATCCTAAAAGATTAAACTAGTAACACTCACAGGTCCACCAATGGGTCCAATGGATCCAAATTCTCCCTGATCTCCACGATTTCCCTACAGACATTAAACAAGGGTGATGGTACGATAAACACATGTGACATTGTGTCAGAACTTATGCCATTATTCCGCGGAATAGGTTGCAAGCACAATGATCACCAACTTACTTTGTAAGGCATGAACCAACAGTAACGTGCTGTAACTAGTTCTACAGATCTTCGTATACGTCCTCCATTTAAAAAAGCAGAGGGGTTCAACTCGCTTAACACTTACAGCTTTACCCGCCGATCCCATGGTCCCAATAAGTCCCGCTTGGCCAGAATCGCCCTGTAAAGAAAGGACAGCACGTCATTTTATGGTTGTGATAAAACCAATTTTGCTGCAATAGTAAAACTCAAAGGCAAAATACTGCGTTCTTTTTTGTATCAAGCTCACCTTCGGTCCTCCAAGTCCTTTTGGTCCAGGAACCCCAGGAAGCCCCTACCAGGAAAAGAGTCATCCTTTTAAACATTCATCAGTGCTATTTCCATAATATTCTGCATTGGCTCTCAACTACTAAAATCAAATACATCATTTAGTAATAACTTGGTTCTCCATTCTTTCGTTCTCAATAGGCTCACAATAGATATGCTGTTTTATCATTTACGATGATTTGTTATCATGTAACTAAAATATAATATAGTACTTCTGTGACGTGTAACAAAGCAACCCTGGAGAGTAAAAAGGGTTTTGTTGACATGCGAGGGCTTTGCTGAAGTGTGTCCAATGAGAGCCGGCGGGCAAACTGTCTGGGGTCAAAGCATATACTTACAGGAAGTCCCTGGAGTCCCACCTCTCCGACAGCTCCAGCCTTCCCTACGGCGCCCTGCAAGGGTAACACACATTCCCACAATCTCTCAATCAAACTCAATCAAAAGATATATATATATATACATATATACACATATATACAAAAATAGTATTTGACATGTATACCTTAGCTCCTGGCATACCGGGAATACCCTCACGACCATCCACGCCTGGCAAGCCCTAGTTAGGAAACGAACAGCGACACTTTGATGTCACTGGAATCATCAGGTCAAAAAGAATTAAGCAGAAAGCCCATGTATACTTACACCGTCTCCCTTGGGACCTGGGAGCCCTGTGATTCCTCTTTGCCCTAGCGGACCCTTAATAACAAAAGAATAGCAACGAATAAAAACAAAAACATTGTATTTTAATGAATGCAAAGGAAAGAAAGTTGACATCTGTATTCCTGCCTTTGCCTATATGTGTTCCTCTGTTGGGTTTTGTGATACTGTATGCATTCTCTTATACTGACCTCTTCACCTTTGGGTCCAGACTCCCCCATCACACCCCTCTGGCCATGATCACCCTGCCATAACACAAGTGGTGATTAAAAGATAATCGTGTAATTATGAGGGGAAGTTTTGTGTACAGCACAAGATAAACTTACAGTGGCCCCAGCAACGCCCTGTGGACCTGGCTCTCCATCGTGGCCTCTTGCCCCCTGCATAACAGAAAAAGGTGTCCAAACAATTGCCTCTCTGAAAGGACGTTTATTGGTAAAAGATCAGTTTATTCGTAATGGACATAAAAATAACTAGTTGCTAGGATCTATGAAATAACTTACAGTTTCTCCTTTGTGGCCCATTAAACCGGTGGCTCCTCGCATGCCCTGAGGCCCCTGGAATTAAACCACACAGCGAGAATATAAGCTACACTATGCTGCTACACAGCTACAATCTATGACAAGGAATGTCATTAGTTGGCTCTAAGGTGATGTAGGAATATAATCGGGTAAACCAAAAGTCATTTCTAACCGTTGGTCCTTGGGAGCCGAGTTCCCCCAGGCTTCCTTGGTCCCCCTCCTCACCCTAAAGAAAAACACCACACACATCACAAACACAAAATTGCAGTCCTGAGGAACATCAAACCGTTTGTGGTGTCAAACTATTCCCAACTAGTAGATGACAACGCACTCTCAACAATAGTGAACATTCGTCAAATACAAAGTGCGTAAATTCCTTCTTTGATCGGAGAAACACCTCATCAAATAAAACGGTTATAAAGGAAATTGATGGAGACAAAACATGCAATGCAGTCTGTAAGCTCTTCTAAACAACTACCCCTAAAAGGATAAGATCAGCCTTTTAACATAAAACTCTCTTCTTTTAAGGAAAAGGAGAACGTCTTGGTCTCCGCTTCAATGAGACTGATAATGGAACAGGAGAGGCTCATTACGTCTCAGAAGGATCTAATCGGAATGTACAGACAGCCCACTGGCAGTGAATCATAAGATGGGAGGTAGTGGTGAAGGGAGGTTGGTACACAGACCCATTTCCATTCATAAAGAGAGTAGAGCCATTACTGGTATGGTGGGGCTTTGCATTCGATGACTTTTCAAATAAATCACATTCCACACATCTCAGGGAAATAACGGTTGTCGCTCCTGGACGCATTTAGCACCCTTTCAAAATGATGCGGCACAAAATGCTATTTTTTTTTTTGCAGTGTATAGATTCCGCTGTGCGCAAACTAGTTTTTTATTCACTCGTAATCTGTGAAATTCACCGGTGTAGAATTTTCTGTTGTCAAGTTCTATGAAACTGACTGGCGATTTTAAATGCATTTTCTCTTAATACATAGAATGGGTGTGTGACGATAGGCAGCTAGGATAACCTTCCATGCACTTCCAACACACCCGTTTTCACTCGATGCACATTATTCACCGGGATTTTTCATCCTTACCTTGTGCCCCTGTTTCCCAGGCTCTCCAGACTCCCCTTTGACACCTTTGTGGCCCTGGTACACAATAGACAAATAAGGCTTTGCAACAGACCAACCGTTCACCTCAGTGATTGACTAGACGACACAATTAGCGATCAGAATAGAAACGGTAAAAAAACAAATGTACGAGAGCATCTACACGTCACTTTGAGGTTGAGCTTGAGCTGCATACCTTCATGCCAGGGAGACCCGGGTGACCTGGTGTCCCAGGTGGGCAGGAGTTGGGGCACTAAGGAAGAATAATACTCAGACTCAAACAGTCTTTAGGATATAGAAGGATGACACTGAATCCTACAAAGTTAAACTCATCCTTACCAACTCAGCTGTCATATCTTGCATCCCTGCAGCACCCTAAAAGACACAGAGATAATCTCAGGCAGCAATTTACTGTAACCACATAAGAAACACTCTCGGTGTTGAAAGAACAATGCATAATTATTTGGTACATTTTAAATGAGTATATCTTAGACTACATTTTAAGTGTTGAAAAACCTAAACAACTCTATTCTATTCACAACGAATGAGTAGCACTAGAGTAAATGCTATTGTGTTGAGCTAAGTGATGATGGGAAGAAATGTCATCTAGGTCACAATAGGCCGCCGAGTGTTGCAAGAGCATCTAAGGGCATCTGACACAACTCTCTTTCTCCTACAATCAAGTTACCAAACACCTAAGATAGTCACACAAACACATAAAGACACATTACATACAGCCAACAAAACTGTCTCTCTTTCAGGACCAACTTCTCAGGTGAAGCTAGGGGACTTACTCTGGGCCCAGCTGGTCCTCGTGGTCCCTGGGGTCCTCTCACACCTAGTGAACCCTGGAGGAATGAAGATGAACACACTGGTCAAAATAAGCAGATGACACGGATGACCACCAGGTGGATCTTGCTGTCTGGTTTTGTGGGGGCACATATAAGTGTGATCATGTCAGTCATTCTATGCTGTTGTTTCGTTGTTCAGTGATCAGGTACATGGCGTTGTGACTGTGTCCTACAGCTTGTCTTTCTGTCGGGCTGTCAGTACTCACAGGGGATCCAACTTTGCCCAGTTCACCTGGAAGTCCTCCAGGCCCAGGTGGTCCCTATTTAAAAACACATTTGGCAATGTAAAAAATAAAGTCTATACGTGTAGTCACTGTCCAAAATAGTGCATATGGTAATATCACAGCTTCAGGAATTAAAAATATAATTACTTACAGGGGGTCCATCTGGTCCAACACCCTAACAGCAAACAGAAATGCCAGGCAAATTACATCACATGCATAAAGAATGATGTTTACTTGCCTTAAAAAAGGAAACTCAACATGATTTAACTCAATGCAGTAAAAAGTGCATAATTTAGAAGTGTTAAAAATACTTTAATCATGTTTAATTCAGAGCGGTGACTTCTTAAAGTTTTTCAGATGCAGAACTTTTACAGTGTGACAAGTTATTTAGGCCCATTCCTGCAGTTCTACACCAAAAAACATGAAACATTTACTATCGTCCATACCATAATATAGTATAATCATCTTAAGCTGTTAAACCTAACCTTTAGTTTTGAACCCTTAGCAAACAACGTTTATTATTTTTAAATTTCCTCCTTGACATCGAGACAATTAAAAACTTACAGCCAATCCACGCGCTCCGGGCTTCCCAGGTTCACCCTAGAAGAAAGTTAGATTGTACGTTACTTAACCTATTTTGTATATTAAACTCATCTTATCCCTTAACCCCGACACTAAACAAGCCAAGATAGACATTCAGACACCTAATATGTCATTTGACCATTTAATCAAATAAACCAAACTGAAAGAGGTGCCCGTTCATTCGAGACATATTTTACTTTTCAATTAAACAACATCTTTTCAGACAAGCCGAGTTCACATTCCTCTAGCGTGTCCCGTGACTGAGCCAGGCCTGCACTTGACCCTCCAAAGTGATTCCTAACGATGTCAGAGCCCCGTTCCCCACAGAGTTTACATCGAGCACAGACGGGATTAAGACTCATTTGTCACATGGCATTACTTTGTACTTCCACTGTCATGTCTCTGGAACCAAGTGAAACAAGGGCACTACATCACTGAGGGCTTGGGTGGCAGAGAAACCACAGGCCGGATAGAAACTCACTTTCTGTCCAAAGGGGCCGTCGGGACCAGCATCTCCAATAGGACCAGTCAAACCCTGCACAGCAGAGAGAAAAAAACGGGAATGGTCAGGCTTAGAAAATAATGAACAACCAAACAAAGACAATGATCAGATGTGACAGCGTGCTCAACAGTGGGTCTGGAAATCTTCGGTCTTCACTGTAAGTTCATTTTGCATGTGACTGCTAAGCTACATGGGACAAGTAACATCGACCAACTACATCTCATGGTCAGTAAACTACCTAGAGCAACAGATCTTTCCATAAACGGTAATTAATTTTACATTTCCGTTTTCAGCCTCGTAGCTCAGCATTTCGGAACAAAACATCAATGTCACACTGCTAAACTACATGGACCGAGTCATATTGACCAACTACATTCTCATGGTCAGTAAACTCCCCAGAGCAACAGATATTTTCTTAAACGTTTATTCATTATTCATTTCTGTTATTAATCTTGGGGCTCAGTGTCCCCTAACAAAACATTACGCAACTGACACACAGTCATACATGTGTGGGAGGAGCTTTGTAATCAGTGAATTTAACTAGGCCCCTCCTCATTTAAGCAGTGCATATAAACCTATCTCAAACCTTTCCACAGTCAAAGATCAAGACTGGCAAAGTAAAACTTATTTTCACCAAAGTGCAGGTTTAAATGACTTTTTACTTTTATCCTTTGATACTCTCTTTGGTATGTTTCTCTACAGCCCTGGCCAAAAATGGTGAAATGTTCTAAATGAGGTGTTTAAACCATGCCAGAGTTCTATTCATTTTTCCAGAGAGATTCCAGGGTCAAGACACAGGTCAGCCTGGATCCCTGTGTCAAGCAAGGTACCAATGTGAAACCAACATTCCTTTTGCCCTTCTCAAACAAGCCATATTGGCAGATATCATTGCACACCACTCTGAGGATTCTCAACAGGAGACAGCCAACTGGAACACTGAAACCACTGTTTGAGAGAGACTTCTCATAGCTAAGATCAAATTGTGAAATAACATACTGTAAGTAAGAGGACTCTTGACTCAATTATAATTTTGCAGAATCATTGTGTGTGTGTGCATGCCTTATGTGTCTTCTGTTGTTTTTCTAACCTTCTATCAAGTCGGAAGGGAGCTAAATTAATTAATCTCAGGCCCAGGTGTGCTCCAAATAAAAATGCAACTCTGCACAAAGACAACCCAGAATCCTTTGCCAACTTTGTTCCCGTGATAATAAATTCCTCACATTTTTCTGCACTTGGCCCCCATAAGTTGCGCAAATCGCACATGTGAAATGTCGACATTTGAGAGCACATCATTAGTTAGGAGGAAACTACTCAGAAGTCCCACCCCTTCCGAAGATTTAGCCTCAAAGAGTAGAGCATTCGTTCACTAGGGCGAGCTAGCAGTCCAGAACAATGAAGAGACTTATGCAGTGTTTAAGAGTTTCATTAACACTCACATCCGATCCAGGTTCTCCTGGTAATCCTGCAGAGCCAGGTTTACCTGAATCACCATCAGGACCCTAAAACAAACAATTGACAGAACAACACAGCGATAGCAAATAGCCCATAAAAATAGAACACGTCAAGATATTGGATAAAGACGGATAATATTTACAGCAGGGCCATCCGCGCCGCCATCTCCCCTCTCACCCTGAAAGACAGCAGAGATAGATCTGCATAAGTACTATTTTTTGTACTATTGGAACTGTAAATGTTTTTTTTTTTAGTAAATATGTTTGGTTCCCAAAAAAAATGTATTGTAATATGATAACTGAAAATATGTACTTACAGCGATGCCGTCAATTCCAGGGACACCTGCGGGACCGGCTGGACCAGCAGCCCCTGTGCCTATCTAAGTAAAGAGAATCAAAAGGATTTGGTTACAAATCTAGATTACTGTAAAGGTTACCGTCATTTATTACGCAGAAAGGAGTAGATGTGCATGAACAACCTATTGGTGTATGAGGAATGTTTATGGATCAGGTGGGCAACAGGTGCACAACCCTGATGCTCGAATTGAAACAGGCACAGACTAAGGTTTTGCTTCTTGTGGTAAATTAGAGAGCAAACTTTTATTGTAGAAATAACGAAAGCACAAGTTTTAACTTAAACACAAAATGTATGCATCTTTACTAGTATGTCCGAGCAGCCACTTATCAGTAAATAAACAAATGTGTCCAAAAAAAAACTATTAAGGAATTAAAATGATCAGAGATGCTCAGCTTTACTATTAAGCTTGTTTTTAGCTAACAATCCAGCAAACTACCAACCTGCAGGTCTGCCGCATCAACCTACAGGGTGGAAATAAAACAGAGGGTGACTTACTTGTGCGGAACAAATAAGAAAAATCTGCAACAGGAGCACAAAATGTGGCCCCTGGAAACCTAGGGCGCGAGCCATGGTCTCCTTAGCGAGAAAAGCGAGGATAGTCCTTTTTCTTGGATTCGTTGGGTTGACGGACCCCCGACAAAACAACCCAACTAAATCAGTTTCAACTTACTGAACTGTTCGAGGTACAACAGCCATCAAAGGCTCATGTATATTCATGTGAATGTTTAGTTTGAGAGAATGATTGGAGGTTGAATAAGAGGAGGGGTTACTTAGAACAAACCACAAATCGTGATAAATAGCGGTTTCTTCAAAAAGATAATTTAAGAGATAATGTGTATTTCATAAGTGCAAATATATGAGTATTAGGAATGATCTCAGCAACATTTGAACATATGTAACATGTGCTTACCGATGTCCTGCCTGAAAGATAATTGCAGGTTTCTCTTTCAGGTCGGCTCAAATCACAATGAATCAACATTGATTGTAGTTCAAACTGTAAGAAAAATGTTTAAACTTTGACAGCCAAAACAGTGTCCTTTGTTTTAGAATTATTTTAATAAATAATCATTTAATATGTAATATTTCTTATAATATACAAGAAGTTAGCTAAGTTTAGTGACCTTGTTTTATTCTTTTGGACACCCAACAGTCTGGGCATGCCAAGCTCTGTTTAAGATACTGTTTTGCCAAGATAAATAAAGGCATGGTTTATGACTACGTATCAAAACAATTCATAATTGCTATTATGAGCAACTAGGCGCATAAACGGGTATGTAAAAACGTCCCTAATAGGGCGATCTTTAAACGTCGTCAATTTCGTCGTTTTCTGGGCGTACATGCACTGCACATGTCTTGTTAAAGACTCGAACCCATGTGTGACAATTCCCACGTATTTGTGGGAATTACAATTCCCACAGGAATTGGCTAGCTTGCGTACACGGATTTCACAGGGCAGATCAGCTATTTGAGAATTGTTTAAGCTATGTCTACTCTAATGTGACACTACTTTGACTCTGTTGTAACATGGACTCTGAAATGTGTTTATTTTGGGGATAAGCCCTAAGGTTAAGCCTAAAGTTGTCCGTTTACGCCGAGGTACAAACCTTCTTTTTACAACGGTAGTTAGTAACCGTGTTCAAAAGGGATATAGGAAACACACGCTGTAGCGGTACATATAAACGTTCATTTTAAAGGCTTTTAATTATTTTATATAATCCTAAAAAAAAACTAAAAAAAAACAGACTTACTGGAACTGCCACAGTGGGGTTATCCTTTAATTTCCCAATCAATGTGAAGCCGTCTAGATTTAACTTCTGTAGAGGTGGTATGTTTTGGGAGCCAATTGTTACACAGTCAACAAAAAGAGTTATGGCGCTTCCATTCACTTTCAACAGGATCTTATGCCAGTGGGAATTAAAAAGAAAAGGCAAAAAAGGGAAAGCAACTGTCTGCCTTTCTTGATCCAATGTCTTGTATCTGATCTCAAAAGACTTGGATTCTCCATTGAGTATGACTGCAAGCTGATCTTCGCCGTTTAAATCTTGCACTTGCCATAAATTCCAGTTTTTATTTATTGTGCTGCCCTCCATGCGTAAAACTGTAATTAAAGCAAATTCCCCGGGTATTCCAGGAGGATAAGCCGATCTAAAATAAAACGAGAAAGTTGTGTAAAATAATTTGTGTAAATAATTTGTGTCTGATGCCTCCTTTTGGTTTCTTTGTGGAAAAAAAATCATTAGACACCGTGGCCACTACATCATTCATTTTCATTAAAATGTAGGTTGACAAATTATTTTGTCAACAAATGTAACAAGTAATTTCTTGATTTGTGATGAAAGTTCAGCACCATGGACAGAGAACGTATTTTTTATTTGCCAGTAGATGTCAGCGTTTCCATTTAAATCGGCCATTGTGTGCAAGTTATTAGCCCTGCAATGGACTGGCGATCTGTCCAGGGTGTGCCCCGCCTCTCGCCCAACGTCGGTTGGGATAGGCTCCAACCCCCCGTGACCCTGCATAGGATAAGCGGTTCTGATAATGAATGGATGGATATGTGCAAGCACTACTGGATAGCAATTCATTCAATCATTCATACCTTGTGTTAATTCTGAAGTTAAATGTTGGGTCTATTTTGTAGGCAGCATTTTGAGGGTTAGGTCCAACAGCCCTTTTCAAAGTTCCTCTTCTTGCCAACTCAGCAATGTGAAATTGAGACAAGATGTCAAATCCTGAAATAATAAAATAAGTTAGGCAATGCCAATACTGCGGCCCAATATCAAAATGTTATTATAACAGTTTTATGCTGAGCATGCTACTGTTCTGCTATGGTCAAGACACTGTACCTGAGAAACTATCTTCACCCACATGAATCCAGGGACACAAAACTGTTTCAAACTGAACACCAGCTCCAGGGGAGATTGGCACCCCTGTAGATGTAAATAAGTTAACGTTCGATTCATGACTAAGTTGTTTTATCAGACTACAACACAGACTACTACGCTTCTCCCCTGTTGTGTGAGGGTGTGTTTGTGTATGAATGTGTGCACACGTGTGTGTGTGTGTGTGTGTGTGTGTGTGTGTGTGTGTGTGTGTGTGTGTGAGTGTCTTTCAGTGTATTTGCTGTTTTAAGACAGCTGGTGGTGGTGTGAGTTGTAAAATCATTCAGTGTTTGCAAAGCTGCCCTTGCTCTTGACAAATATGATCTTTGATTGTTTCCTGTTTAACACTATATCTCTAATTTCTCACATTGTATTTAAGCGTAACCAGCTGGATTAAGATGGATTTGTCAACTCCAACGGTTCTTTCACAAGCATTAACCTTAAGACATGTGCTAATCTTTGCATTATCCCCCAAACTGCACTGTAGCTTTCCAGCAACACTTTATTATTGTAAATGGAGTATTTTGATCGGTAGTTCTGTGAAATGCAAAAGTGCCTGATCAGTTTAAATCAGAACTTACTTTGAGAGTGGAGACCTGTGCAGAAACATTGTTGAATCAAATAACTCAAAGAACAGAGAAGGACTCCCCTAGAATGTAATACAGAGGTCAGCCTCTTAATAGCAATTACACATCAGAAAGGGTACCTTCGCCTATAATGGTTCTAAGTAAAATGGCGAGTTTTAAAATTTATTTTCTGCTCCCCTCTATTCATCTTACTGTCAGATAACACTGAAATGTTAAGGACTTATTTATATCTTATACGTCAGGCAGGTTAAACACAGATGACCACATGTATCAATAAGCTTACCTTTTAAATTCATCCATGGAAAGCCAGATTGTGTATGCTATTGTTCTTTGTTTCTTCAGATAACTCTCATGTAGAGGAGAGGATCTATGCAAAGTTCTTGCAGCAAACTTGTTAAACAGCAGTGGTAGTAGAGGTTTGGATAGAGGGGTGTCTTAAACTCTTATACTCTCCTCAGATGCCATTAAGTCTGTGGGGTTGGGTCAGCTATCTGTTTGTTAGCCAAACAGTCTTAGACCTCTTTGGAAATTTTTCATATTATCAAGACATGCCCGCGCACATGTATGGTAATATATTCGACATGTAAATAACAACAAAAATTTGATCAAATCCCGTGTCCAGATTTAATCATTTGGCATAAATTAGATGTGAAACAAACAAACAAACAAACAAACATGCAATACATCACAGACTACTGCTCCTCCTCACTTGCTGAGTCAAGTTATTTGAGTCAAGAATCCAGATAGTTCGTGATAGTAGTTAGCCCAGAGGTCAGGGGGGGGGGGGGGGACTCATCTGGCGAAAATGTATGACTTCATGTGATTAATTAAGTAATTCATTAAGTAAGTAATTATAGTGGCCAATTAGATTTACAGTCAGATGACGGTCCCTGTAAACTGCCCATTTGTTTTGTGATAAGATACGTAGCCTAAATTCCGCAGTGATACACCAGGGTATGGGGAATTGCACACAGAAGAAACAAGTCTATAATGCTGCAGCAGAAGTCATATGCTCATTGAAGTGTGATCTTAATCTTCAAATAGATACATGTCCGATTTACAGGAAAAACAAGCAAAATTCACTCAATACATGTATGTACAGCTTAAAAATACATGAAAATGACGACAATTTCTTTAACGTTTATTTTGTTTGCTTGTTCAGTTCACCTGGCCATCTCGATTACTGTCTTGCCCTTTTCATCCCATTCTCGCGTTACTAAATTCCCCAAAAATCGCGTCGGCTGTTGCTCGCCTACCGTTAAGGTGCAGTAGTGCATTTCTCTCCGTTTAGAAGGAACTTTACGGGAGTGGGTTGCCAGATGGAACGAATGAGCCTGGAGTTGGCTCGTCAATGACATATACCAAGGATATGACTGCTTAGCTAGGTAAAACGTCTATTGCATTCAGTTAAATACAACAGAACTGAAACGAAATGTGTCAAATACGCCGTCTTATTTAAAACAGCTTGTATTGTTCAGCTAATAAGTTAATAGAAAAACTGGTTGATAGGTTAAGATTAGCCATGTTAGCTAACGTATTATAATTGTATTCTTTCCTAATGACGAACGTAGTAAAGGTATCAAAGAAGAAAAAAGTAGAAGGCTTGCTACACCTGTACTAAACAGTCGTTAGCACGCAACGAGTTTAACGACGTTTCAACATTACCAGGCATTGAATTGCACTGTACTTCACTGGTAAGTTCGCGTACGTTAGCAAGCTGATTGTTTTGGACAATTTAATGTTAGCTACGTACGTAAATGACTGCAAGTTCGCCAGTAAATTCCCGCTATATATTGTTATCTTGCCAGTTGGTTAACATTGCTCGTTGACAGACCTTGTTCCAAACCGTCCTGTTATCATGGCTAATGGTAACCAATGAGATAACGTTGGCGTTAATGCTAGCTAGCTAGCTAGCTACAGTTTGTAACGTACGCGTAACTTACGCTTGTCAGACTCTCAATAACGCTTTCATTAACGTGCTGTCATTATTATGGTAAGCTAGCAATGATTGGAATTAAATGTTAGCTAACGACGGTCAAACAGCTGTGTGTGTGTGTGTGTGTGTGTGTGTGTGTGTGTGTGTGTGTGTGTGTGTGTGTGTGTGTGTGTGTGTGTGTGTGTGTGTGTGTGTGTGTGTGTGTGTGTGGGAG
>JAVQJS010065187.1:0-14676 GCA_036024795.1 Galaxias rostratus | reverse complement strand
GGAACAATGTAGTTCTGTAAGATATGTAGCATATGTAACTATGTAGCTATGTATGATATGCTACGTAGTTACATACGCTACATATCATACATAGCTACATAGTTACATATGCTACATATCTTACAGAACTACATTGTTCCATGTGCTACATATAATACATAGCTAC
Organism: Galaxias rostratus; assembly: GCA_036024795.1. NCBI lineage: Eukaryota > Metazoa > Chordata > Actinopteri > Galaxiiformes > Galaxiidae > Galaxias > Galaxias rostratus. The sequence goes on along the minus strand of JAVQJS010065187.1, from coordinate 14,510 downwards.
ATAGTTACATATGCTACATATCATAGTTACACATGCATATGCTACGTGGTGACATAGTCTACATAGTTACTTGTGCTACATGTCATGGTGCTCCACAGTGGGCTAACAATGGATGGACTTAGACACAGGGAGGTGCAACCTTCCCTTGATAAGAGAGAAGAACAATGACGAGGGACCCACATCATTTATACCCACTTTAAATGAGGTCTGTTTTGTGTGTGTGTGTGTGTGTATGTGTTTCTGTGTCTACATATGTCTGTTTCTGTGTGTGTGTGTGCGGGTCTGTGTGTGTGTGTTTGAGTGTGCATGTTTGTGTGTGTATGTGTATGTGTGTGTGTGTGTGTGTGTGTGTGTGGTTGTGTGTCGTGTGTGTGTGTGTCTCTGTCTGTTGCCAGATTGAGCGGACACTCTTTGAGGACACCGTGAAGACCCTGAACAACTTCTACGCGGAGGCAGAGAAGATCGGGGGTCAGTCCTACCTGGAGGGCTGTCTGGCCTGCGCCACCGCATACGTCATCTTCCTCTGCATGGAGACACGCTATGAGAAGGTCCGGGCTCCGCGCTGGCTGTGGATCAGGCCTTAAAGGGACGGGGGTACTGGGGGTTAAGGGAGAAGGTCTGGGGTTTGGCTATCGATCAGGCCTTGAGAATGGATGGGGGTGAAAGGAGACCACTAGGGTCTATGGGATGTTGTCCGTCAGGGTAGAGTCTCTCTCACGGCATCTTTCTCTCTCCCTCTCTTTCTCTCTCTCTCCCTCTGGGTCTCTCTCTCCCCTCTCTCTCCATCTCTCTCTCTCTCTCCCCATCTCTCACTCACTCACTCTCTCTCTCTCACTCACTCTCTCTCTCTCTCTGTCTATCTCTCTCTCTGTCTCTCTCTCTCTCACTCGCTCTCTCTCACTCGCTCTCTCTCTGTCTCTCTCTCTCTCTGTCTATCTCTGTCTCACTCTCTCTCTCACACTCACTCTCTCCCTCTCTCTCTCTCTCTCTCTCTCTCTTTCTCTCTGTCTCTCCTCCCCTCTCCGGACCTCTCCCGTTCAGGTGTTGAAAAGGATCGGGAGGTACATCCAGGAGCAGAACGAGAAGGTCTACGCCCCCAGAGGCCTGCTCCTCACAGACCCCATAGAGAGGGGCATGAGAGTCGTATCCTTCCCATGGCTGTGTGTGTGTGTGTGTGTGTGTGTGTGTGTGTGTGTGTGTGTGTGTGTGTTTGTGTTTTTGTGTGTGTGTGTGTGTTTTTCTGGGGGCGTTTCTGTGTGTAAGATGATAAGATTTCGCGTATGTTGAAGATTAAGATTGCTGTGTGCAGGATAGAGGTGCATGTGGAGGTTGGTGGGTGTGCGTGTGTGTGTGTAGGATAGAAGTCACTGTTTTTGTGTGTCAGATAGATGCTGTAAGATGCTGTGTGTCCTAAGATAGAGGTTAGCCATGTGATTTTTTTTTGTTTTTTTTTTTGTAGTATACAAGTGAACCTTGACCCCTCTCTGACTAGATCGAGATCTCTATCTATGAAGATCGGGGATCCAGTGGGTCCAGCTCAGGCAGCAGCTCCACGTCCGGCAGCAGTGCTCGGTGACTGGGCTCAAAGCTCACCCACGGACCACTGAACACCCACGACCCCAGCGGTGGTACAGGCACCTGAGCACCCAAAACCCCAGTGGCTGTAGAGGCACCTGAACCCCCATGACCCCAGTGGCACCACAGACCCTTGAACACCCACAACCCCAGCTGTGATACAGGCACCCGAACACCCACAACCCCAGCGGTGGTACAGGCACCTGAGCACCCACAAGCCCAGTGAAACCATGGACCCCTGAACACCCACAACCCCAGTTGCGGTAAAGGCACCCGAACACCCACAACCCCAGCTGCGGTAAAGGCACCCTAACACCCACGACCCCAGCTGTGATACAGGCACCTGAGCACCCACAAGCCCAGTGAAACCATGGACCCCTGAATACCCACAACCCCAGCTGCGGTACAGGCAGAGGACCACCCACAACCCCTGTGGACTTTCTGGACAATGTGATAGGAGACTCCGTTGTAACACTTTCCTCATGCATCCTCACCTTCTCCTATTACACCCACTTCCTCTCCACTGCACTCATCACAATAAGTTTGACGAGTCGGGAGGAGGAGGGAGACAGAGGGATACAATTTGTGGACGTAATTCGGCGTTTTGAGTGATGGACCCCTTGCAGACACTGATCCAGAACAAAGCCCCCCCCCCAAAATACCCACAAAAAAAACGGACTGCATGTCTAGGCGGTAGTTCCACCTGACCCCGGGGTCTTGCCTCAACATTTCTGGAGAGACGTCGTCCACGTCGCAGTGGAAGAGAACAGTAGCAGAGCGACAGAACCACCAACCCCCCCCCCCCCCCCACCCCCCCACCCAAGGCCCGACCCCCAGGGGGACACATCGCCATCTCCCACCCTCTCTTACCCAGCCAGCTACCGTGATGTGGTTTGGCTCAAACAAATGATCAAAGTAATGTCGAGTTGTCCTGGCATTTTGTAGCATCTACCGACGTTTTTTTTAGCGTCGGGAAAACACGTAACCCCCAGATCCTGTGTTACACTGTAGCTCCACAAGCAGGAAGAGGGAAATGTATTGATGAACTGACCTAGGAGTCTGTTAGCACTGCGCTAATGAATGTAGCTTATCCCATCCGTGAGCATTCCAGATCTGTAATTCCTGTACCTTGTGGATTATAAACACACACACACACGGACACACATAGACACGCACACACACACTTTAACTGACTTATGTATTTGACTGAGCCACATATTAATTATGCAATACAGATGTTTATGTAGCACTATAGCAGGTGCCCATTCAATTCAGTCTTCCTCGTGTTTGCTGGTGGTGTTTGGAGAGACACACCCCCCCATTCCGTTTTGCTCCACGATCCTCCAAAGTGACTGCCAACATCCCCCCCCCCTTTTCCCCCATACATGTGAATGTGTCCATTATTATTTGTGATGAAATAATATGTTTTGTAATCTTAGAGGAAAATACATTCACACTGCTCATTGTTTTGATTCACATGGCTCACGTGCGTGTGTGCGTGTGGCTGTAGAAGAATGTGAAATAAACGATGCATCCTCACAGCAAATCCCGGCAGTGAAGCAGAGTCCATTAAAGCCATCAGTCGGAGAGGGCAGTGACCTTTGGAGTGTTGTGGGGGGAAATCAGCAGTAAGACCAGGATAGACAATAGCGATAAAAGGTTATTCAAAAAAAGCACCATTTTGAACGAAACAGAAAAACGTAGATCGGACTCAGATTAAACGGTTTATTTGAGTGAGGCGCTTCAGTTGCAAAATAAGACTTTAGAGGTTAGGATTTTCAGAAACTCCAACGACTATCAGTTCAAACTAAACAACATCATGGAAAATTACGAGAACGGATACGTCCGACTACTCACAGAGTAAAGAAAAAAAAAGACAAGGCCCTGTCCTACGTAATGGAAAACAAAAACAAGCATTCATAGGATTAGAGACTTAAAAGTCTGAAAACAATGTTGTCGCTGTCCTCACGTCACTAAACAGCTGTAAAAACAATAAATGTGAAAGGAAGAAAAAAAAAAGATTTGTATTACTGGTCAATAAAAACGATCATAACATCAAATGGAATATTCCATCAGGATTCATCTTTAAAGTGGACTTACCGGTACAGCGGCCATTTTGGACGACAAAGCCCTTACCGCACTGCAGAGAAAGAGGAAAACAATTACTTATTATTATTGTATTAATAACTATTCATTCATCTATTCACCGTTTGTTATCGCGTTAATAACCGTATTTAATGGATAGCTGGATCAGAAATGCGATCCATTAAAAACATTACCCCGGGGTCATAGGTCATGCCGGAGGTCCGCAGTGCGTACCTGGGTTTCCAGGGCCAGCTGTGACTCCTCCCCTTCCTTGGGATAGGCTACCTCTACCACAGTGTTCATCTCACTAGGCTGCAGAGGGCGGGACACCCGGGTGCCATCGGGCCAATGGACCTCCAGCACGGTGACTTCATCCTGTCCTGTCAGCCAATCAGCAAAGGAGTGGATGAGTCAACAATCCAACCGCAACAGGATTGAATAAGTCCCTTTGGAGAAAACTCAGCATGCTTATTTAACTACATCAATATTATTTCATGGTGTATGAATGATGTTGTTGTTTGCACACACAACACACTCGGTAAACATAAAGGTGCTACACAAATGAAAAAGTGTCGATACCATTATCATTATAACAAAGATGATTTACACAAACACATCCGTTTATCAATTAAAAAACAGCGGTTCCTCTGCGTAACGAACAGTCACGGTGCGGTAGGACGCTCTCCGTGCAGGAAGTGGACCGGCGGAACCGGGACGTTACCGAGTCCAAAGTGGGCGACGGGCTCCATCTCACACAGGTAGCCCGAGCCGCCGTCGATGATGCGGGTGTGGGCGCCGCTCTGCCGGGTGAACGCTGTCACCTTGGCGCCGCGCGCGTACGACCCGAACTGGGTGCGGGGGATCACACGCAGCCAGGCGTTGGACAGGCCCTGGAGAGGTCAAAGGGCAAAGGTCAGCGGGGACAGGCCCTGGAGAGGTCAAAGGGCAAAGGTGAGCAGGGATAAGCGGGTCTGTGGGGTCTTGAGTTTTCGCTCCTGCCATCACTGACGTGGTGATGACATAAGACTTCATACGTGTAGCAGTACACACACACACACACACACACACACACACACACACACACACAGACACACACACACACACACACACTGACCTGCGTGACTTTGAAGACAGAAATGGGTTGGGAAGCACTCTCCCCGTGAGCGAGCAGCAGATCCAGCACGCCATCGCCGTCAAAGTCCGTCACAGTGCCCCCTGGTGATCACGTTATGCGACAGACACAGAGGTCAGCTCCTATCTCCCACCACTGCTCACTTCAAGGGAGGCAAACATTACCCCACTACCCCGTCTTTACGACTGGAATAACTTCAGCCAGTAGGCTACATAGAAGTGTTATGGATGTTAATATTGTGTTATATAAACATATGAAGCGTTATGACATGAATGTACAGTATGACATGTTTTAATGCAGACAATACATAGTCAAGTGTTACGACATATCCTGTGTATATACATATACATATACACATATATATATATATGTGGTGGGGTGGGCGTGGTTTAAGCGTCGGCTGCAGAGAGAGAGTGAGAGGAGCGGCTCTCGGATCCTTCACCACAACTAACAGCTGGAGGTAATCAGCGCCAATAATTGCTAATTGTTTGATTGCGCTGATTGCCTCTGATTTGTTTCCAACAGTGAGCCTGGGGTTGTTAAAGGTGGGACCCCATGGAGGATGACGGACCAGTGGAGAACAGACATAACTGATTACTGGTTAACCGAAACTTAAATAAAGAAGCACAGAAAGTGCAACGAACGAAAACACGGTCTTCTGTGTATGTGTGGGGCGTTTCCAGCCGAAAGGGGTGGCACTCTAGTGCTACAATATATATGTACACATATATATGTGTGTGATATGTTTGAATGGGTGTTAGGGGTTCTAACCTGTTCCTCGTCCTGTTGGCTCAGCAGCCTCACCCACATTCAATGGCTGGATCAGGGGATCAGCACCTGCTCTCCTGGAGACCCTGTGTGTGTGTGTGTGTGTGTGTGTGTGTGTGTGTGTGTGTATATGTGTGTGCGTGTGTTTGTGGAAGGAGGAGGGGGCACAGTACGTCAGGACACATAATATCACGCCATGACACATCACATCCCATCACACACACACACACACACACACACACACACACACACACACACACACACACACACACACACACAAACACACACACCCACAGACACGCAGTCCTGTATGCACATGCAAAGAGCCCACGTAGAGGTACCTGAACAGCCTGTTGGGTGACTCTCCCCTGTATGCGATATTGTTGAAGAACACCTCCAGCTCTTTGTCGTTGTCGAAGTCGGCAGCGATGACCGTGCGAATGGGAGAGGGGGAGGCAAACGCCGCGGTGGCTATGTTCTGAATGGAGACACACAAATTCAAATGTCTCCGGATGTTGGTTATGGCTTATAGGTTACTGTCTATGGAGCCTCTTGAGCTTTTCTATACATGTGGTTCCGCTGTCTCTCCCCGCTGAGAGAGACCGTTAGGCCCTCACCTTGAACTTCTGACCGGCGGTCTGCAGAAAGAGTCGGTGCTCTCCGTTCCAGTTGCCGTAGACGATGTCAGTCTTTCCGTCTCCGTTGAAGTCGGCCAGAGCCAGACCTCGGCCGTGTTGATAGCGGTCCTCCACTCCTGTAGGGGGCGCCGCAGAGCCAACAGAGATGAAAACGATATGCTTTCGATAGCGTGACACTGTGTGTGTTTGTTTGTGGCTCAATAGCGCTCTCATTGTCAAAGGTAAAACATCTGTTTGTGTGTGTTGGTAACACCCGTTGTTATATATACACACCTGTTTGGGTGTGTGTGTAGCATTCTCGTTGTCACAGATACATACCAATTTGTGTGTATGTGTGTGTGTGTGTGTGTGGAATACTCTCTGTACGCATGTAACACTCTTGTTGTCATAGATATATACCTGTTTGTGTGTGTGCGTATATGTTATGCTCTCTATATGCGTGTAACACTCTCGTTGTCATGGATACACACCCGCTGCTTTGGCCACGTCGGTGAAGGTTCCATCTCCGTTATTTTGGAACAGGAAGTTGGCTCCGTTCTCGTTGTCACAGAACACATCCGACCTCGCCTCACTCAGGATTGGCCCTACCGTCACGCCTCGCCCACCTGGTTTAACACACACACACACACACACAGACACACACACACACAGACACACACACACACACAGGTACACACACACACACAGACACACACACGTTTGTTGTTATTCTTCCTATATTCCTCTCTCTGCAGCGCGTTCCTTTCCATGGTCCAGTGCGCTGACCCGTGTATTTGTTCACTCCCGCCGCGGCCGCCACATCAGACAGAGCGATGACGCCCTGTGCCACGTCGCTGGCAGCCTCGTCCATCTCTATCAGGGCATGGGGACCCACGCTGCCACTGGCATAGTTAGCCACGTAGATGGCATAGCGGCCTGTGCCCTGAGGGCAGACACAGAGAAAACACAGTTAGGCAGTAGGATAGCATAGCGGCCTGGTCCCTTAGAGCAGACATAGAGTAAAAACAGTTAGCCACGTAGCTGCCTTTTCCCTTAGAGTAGACACAGAGAAAACACAGTTAGCCAGTTAGATAGCATAGCAGCCTGGTCCCTTAGAGCCGACACAGAGTAAACAGTTTGACACGTAGACATTTAGCGCCCTGTTCCCTTAGAGCAGACATAGAGTAAACACAGTTAGCCACGTAGATAGCATAGCTGGCTGTTCCCTTAGAGCAGACACAGAGTAAACACAGTTAGACACCCAGATAGCATAGCGGCCTGATCCCTTAGGACACACATAGAGTAAACACAGTTAGCCACGTAGACAGCTTAGCACCCTGTTCCTTCAGAGCAGACATAGAGTAAACACATTTTGACACGTAGATAGCATAGCGGCCTGATCCCTTAGAGCAGACAGAGTAAACACAGTTAGCCACGTAGACAGCTTAGCGCCCTGTTCCCTGAGGGCAGACATCTAGAAAGGTTAGTAAGCCATGTAAAGCCATGTTCCCTTATGGCAGAGATAGCGAATGCATAGTTAACAATGTAGATAAGTCCAGTTCCCTTAGAGCAGACATGGCGAAAGGGAACGGCAATGAAGAAAGGCAGAATGAAAGAGTAGAGAAGAAGGGAACAATTAAAACAGACAACAAAAAGAAGGGAGAACAACTGAGAGAACGAACGAACAATAAAAGATAAAAGGAGGGTAAAGAGAGACTCCATCTTAGAGAGAGGAAGATAAAAAAACAGAGAGCTAGCCGACCTTCCTGTCCACGCAGGCCACAGAGCGTCCGGCCATGCGATTGGCCACGCCTCGGCGCACGTTGATGTCATCACTCAGCAGGTCCTCAAAGCGTCCGTTGCGAAACTTGAAGAGTTTGTCCGAGTATGTCGCCCGACCTGCCGATACAAACGACAACACAAAATTAATCTTAACTGAATAGTATGAGCCTACGGGATACATAATCGAGAAAACACTGTTAAAATGTATTTGTTAATTTTCCTCACAGACATACCATATATATATATATATATATACCTATTAATGTTAAACTATGCGGTATTTTTGGTCTTGAGTGACCATTTGGTCATTACTTAATTGAAGTGTAATAATAATCTGTAGGTCAATAGTTTGTGTAAGAGTAGAAATCTTTACAACTTTACTTTTCTCAACATCTCCCACAGTTACAGTGGCTCAGTCCACGTAGGTGTCTACTACTGCATAGTGCTGTGTGTGTTTAATCATCCATGATCATCATCAAGCTGATATGCCTCATTCTGATTTGCGGTTCACAAGTTACCAGAGTAAGTATTGGGTAATGTTTGTTCATTTTTAGTTCATTAATTACCAGAGTACTCATGCTTGGTGTTTTCTTCCGTTAGTTTATCACCAGAGTTAGTAAAGCTGTTATTGTCTTAGTTCATTTATTACCAGAGTAAGTATAGTGGTGGTTGTCTTCAGTTCATTAATTACCAGAGTACTCATGCTTGGTGTTTTCTTCCGTTAGTTTATCACCAGAGTTAGTAAAGCTGTTGTTGTCTTTAGTTCATTTATTACCAGAGTAAGTACAGTGGTGGTTGTCTTCAGTTCATTAATTACCAGAGTACTCATGCTTGGTGTTTTCTTTCGTTAATTTATCACCATAGTTAGTATAGCTGTTGTTGTCTTTAGTTCATTTATTACCAAAGTACAGTGGTGGTTGTCTTCAATTCATTAATTACTAGAGTACTCAAGTTTGGTGTTTTCTTTAGCCAATTGATGACCAGAGTTAGAATTTTTGGTATTGTCCTGAGTTCATTTATTACCAGTCCAAAAAAAAAAACATGCCTCATTCTCCTGCCAGTGCCCTGACCAGTCACTGACAATTAATCTGGAATTGGTCTGTGTGTTCTATATGTGTGAGAAAGATATAATATATGTTGGGTGAGCAAGTCTGACGCAAATTGGCTGCTGTGGTATCACTCAGACTGAGTGTGGTGTTTGATAGTTGTCAGTCCATTAGTTAGTTCAGTGTATGATATTAATTGGCTAATTGTGTAAAAGCGCTTTGAGTGTCTTGATAAAGTGCTTCAAAACTAAATAAAATGAATTATTATTATTATTACACATATCAGCCATCACATGAGCAGTGCTATGTATTTCAGTGGAATCCACATCAAAAGAGTAAGACCTTAATATTCCAGTGATTATGTGAGTGACACGTCATTAGTTTCTTCCCCTTGTAGATCGCATTTTCAACAAAATACGTTAAATATTGTTATCAGCGACCCCTGGGTGAAATGAAAGTCCACATTGAGGATATGAAAGTAAATGGTTGACTATGGCCTACCCTTTCTGTGTCTTTTGCAGTAGGAAATTGCAGCTATGATGAGGACCAGGGCCACAGTGCCTCCTAAGGGTACTGCTACATAATAGACATACCACAGCCCTGGAACAAGAGATCACAGAGGAAAACAATCCTTGAAAAAACAGAATTCAAATTTAGAAAATCAATTAGTTATGAAACAACATAAAAAGTCCAACTCTGACAACTGGTATGGAAGACGAAAAAGGACACATGGGAAACATCCTAGAATTCAAACATTGCACTTTAAATCTTTATTGAATTTGTGTTGTGTCTAATATACCCGTGCTGGCTGGCGTGCTGGCTGGAGTACACTTCACTGTTTTGGATGCAGATCCATTACTTAATGAATTGTAGGTGATGCAGGTCACGTTGGTGTCTGCTCCTGGTGGCTGAAGTAGGAAGTGTATCTGGGCACCAATATATTTCTGACCCTCTATGGTCCAATTGTAAGAAACCTTGCTGTAACCTTGAGCATTGCACTCCAAAAACACTGAACATGATCCGTTGGCATGCCAGATAACAGAGTGGTTTATGAAGATTAGTTCCTTTACTATTGATTCTGTCCAGGTAGGAGATAAAGGATAATCAGTAACACAGACTATTCTTTAACCTCAATTAATCTCTATCCTAAATATGACAATTAAACAATAAAAACTTCCTTTAAATTGTTGGATAAAGTAACGAGTTTTGACTGGAGTCTTGACTCAAGTCTTAATGTACTTGTTAAAATGGTAACATTCAGTTAAAAACATTTATGGTAAAATAATGTAAACGTCTCTGCCGTTTGGCAAGGTTAGTAAGTTATTTTGGTTACTCCACCATATACATACAAATATATCAAAGTAATAAGCACTGAAAATATATATGATTAGTGAACATAACAAACAAGCCTACCATGAACACTCAGATTGTAGGTTTCTGTTGGTCTTTGAGATCCATCTGTATTTTCACTGACTACTTGGAAGATCCCTTGGTCTTGCAGAGTCAGGTTTCTCACTTCTAAATTATAGTCAGACCTGATCATATTAAATCTCTCATTTAAGTTTTGAAAATCTTCAATCTTATCATCTGTTAAACTATATCTCGCAATTATTTCGCTTTGATACGTCCACTGTAGATTTTTACAACAACTTTTTGTTTTTCCAGAGGGGAGCACCACTTTTTCTCCTACTAACTTGTTGATGTGTTTTTGGGAAGTGACAACACCTGCAACAAAGCAACACACAAGATGGTGATTTTGGATACAAAATGAAAATGTGTCACAAAAAATCATCCATTTGTACTAGTCGAATCTACATGAATTACCAGCTCCAACTAATAATAATAATAATGATAACAATAATAATACATTGAGTTTGTAGGCACCATAACATAACATCTAACTTAAGATAAATATATACACACTAATACATGTACGTATATAAACATACACATATACAGTACATAAATATACGCATATACATAAAAAACCAAGTCAATGATAACAAGCTAGGGGTAGGTTAAGGAAAACAAGTGGGTTTTGAGGCGGGATTTTAAAATGTTGATGGAGTCAGAGTTCCAAAATGCAAGGGGAAGGGAATTCCAAAGAATTGGAGAAGCAGCACTAAACGCTCTGTTCCCCAGGGAACTGAGTCTGGTTTTGCGGGTGGTGAAGAGACCAGTCTCAGAGGAGCGGAGGGTATGAGAAGGTATGTAGGGTTGAAGGAGATCAGAGTGGTAGGAAGGGGCAAGTCTGTGGAGAGATTTAAAGGTGAGTAAGTAGGTAAAATTTTGAAGGAAATGCGAGATTTGACGGGAAGCCAATGTAGATTACGGAGGGTGGAAGTGATATACTGCCAAGGTTTAGAGCGAGTTAGAATTCTTGCAGCTGAATTCCGAATATACTGGAGCCTATCCAATGCTTCAGTTGATGCCCCAAAAAGAACACCATTGCAATAATCCAGGCATGAGGTGATGAACGCCAGAATCAAAGTTTCAACAACCTCATCAGTTAGTTATGGTCTAAGTCAAGAGTTGTTTCTCAGATGGAAGAAGGCAGACCTGGTGACAGCAGATTTCTATATGAAGGGTGAGACGTTTTTTTCTGAAGTCTTTCCAATCGGCAACTTTCATAGAACGAAGATCAGGGGTGTACCAGGGAGCAGGTTGTGAGAAAGACACATTTCTTGACTTGAGAGGAGCAAGCGAGTCCAAGGTAGAGGGAGTAGGGTATTATAATCTAGTGCATGGTCACAGAGGAAGTCCGAGGCATGGGGAGGTTTTGCTGTTCAAGTTCACCAGTAAGGGCAGCTATATTCAAAGTTTTTATTTGAATTTGAATTTGAATTTTGTTTCTCTAAATAAACGGCCGCCGCTCTCGCCTCCTTACGGACGGTATTTTAACAAATTTATCAAAGAGAATAGCTTGATGATCAGCGATGGTGAGGTCCATGCCATGGAAGTTGAAGAGGCCAGGTCCAATAGAGCACACCAGGTGAGGAACATGGCCTTCATTATGAGTGGGGAATTGAACATGCTACGTTAGATTAAAACAATCAAGGAGGACAAGAAATTCCACTGCAAATACACAGTTAGGGGAATCGCCATGGATGTCAAAGTCTCCCAACAATAAAGTGGATGTTGACATGGCTCGGACACTAGAAAGTACTTCAGACAGCTCCGAGAGAAACACAGAAGATGTTTTTGGAGGCCGGTGGACGAGCACCACTCGCGTTGCTGGAGAACCAACCAAATGAAATTCAAGGCAATCAAATGCCATCAGAATGTGGACGGAAACTAGCTTCATGTTTTAGTCGGTACGGTGACTAACGTGATGTGCTCTGTGTCTCGGTGTATGGCGAAAACCTAGCATGATGGGAAAGGTCCTTACCCACTTCCCAAGTGGACCACTATCAGTCTCAATGAAATCAAAAAGAGAAGTAGACAGACATGTGTCAATGTCCAATTCAAACCACATCTGAATGTTTCGAAATGCCACAAAAATTCAACGGAAAGTCTTATTTAGCTTGGAGGATCAGTAGTCGCATTACAATATGGCTACCCTGTAACATACCAAACAATATCGAAGGAGCCTTTTCATCTTTTTCATCACTTATTAAGTAGAACAGAAAAGGTAACCCACTTTGTTTAGAAATGTCTGGTATCTGAGTTGTCTGTCTAATGTGTGCAGAAAAAAGCTAGCTGGCATAAACTCAAAACTTACTCACAACATTTACAGGAAAGGGAAGGAATCAAAAGTTTTTTAGAGAGCAGCTATTAGCAATAATAAATGCTGTTCTGGCTTCTAAGAACCTACTACGTGGTTCGACAAGACCAGACGTTTGCAATTTGTTTTATGCAAGATAAACATGTTAACTTACTTCCCAAATAAACATTTCGAAACATGCAATGCAGAAATATGCAATTCAAATTAAATTAGGAATGTACATGTGAATGTGAATGTTCATTTTGTTAGTGTTTTCTTATGTTTTACTTTGTTTCAAGTTCTATTTATGAAACATACTGCATTTTGCTGTCTCAGTACGTGTGCTCTGTGCAATGACTATAAAGTGGAATCTAATCTAGAATCTAATATGAACACTGATACAAACAAGATGTATCAGATGATGTCTAACAGTATGATCAATGAGACTTGAGCCCCTTTTTTTAAGTAACCTACCGCACAAAAGCATCACAAGCAGAAGAGGTTTCTTTGTGTAGATGCAAAGAAGGCGGCCATCAGCCATGGCTGTGAAACTTCTCGAGACCCGCGGTCGTTTCCTCCTCTGCCCCCTTATCTGGCTCTGCTAGCTGCACACTCAGCACCGCATAGACAGACAAAAAATAGAGGGAGGGAGACGAAGAGAGAGCGACAGAGAGAGAGAGAGAGAGAGAGAGAGAGAGAGAGAGAGAGAGAGAGAGAGAGGGTAGAGTGATGTACTTCCTCTGACGGTCGTTGATTTAAAAAGGAGTTCTTGATGAACGTCAACGTAGGCCGGCGTTTGGTCGGTGGTTCAAAATATTTATTGGAATTTCCCGCCTCCTTCCAGTTGTGGAGAACATTTAGGGGCAATGGATTCTATGTATGACAGCATGTAGTCAACTTCTAACATTGTGTGCGTGCGTGTGTGCGTGCGTGCGTGAGAGAGAGGGAGAAACAGTGTTTGGGTGTTGGGTTCCTTTCAATTTCATGGTCGTCACTTCTCACGAAACACTCGTCTATAGAAAGGAAAGGCAGATAGTTGCTCAGAGCAGACAAACACAAAGAGACAGAGACCTTGATTTCCTGGTGACATAACACATTCGTTTTCAGAGAGATTCCGCTGTTGTATTAGAGTATATCTATTTTTGTAAGTTGTGTAGATTCCTTTGTAACCTATTGCAATTCCGCGAATCCATTCAAACCTACACAGATATTCGACAGTAGGTATGTTTGTTTCATGTGGTGAGGCTCAAGAGTTCCCTGTTTTGAAAACGGTCCCTCACAGAAAATACAATGATTACTTCCTCAACTTTAAGGGTCGCTGAGAGCCACTGTGCACGTCGATCAGACAGTTACTTTACAGGATAAAACGAGGGAATGAAAAGGCATCATTTCTGACCATATCTTTTCAGCATTTCATTTAGGCCGTACTAAACTGTGCACGTCATACTGAACAATCTTTGCAGTCCAGAATTACCCTGGTTACTGGGTTGGTAGACCACTAGTTTGTCAAACAGCTTGACTATGGTGATATAGGGAGTTACCTTGAAACCACTTCGGTTCCACCGTGTGGAAAAACTTCAACGTCTGTGTCGGTAAAGACCCCTGTGGCGCTGTGACGTTCAGCTTCCGCTGAACTGGATGGCATCTGTTTGCTGTATACTAGGCCAACCACAGAAAACAAGCCGCTCAAAATATCTGTGTGCAAGTCAACATGGAGAGAGAGAGAGAGAGAGAGAGAGAGAGAGAGAGAGAGAGAGAGAGAGAGAGAGAGAGAGAGAGAGAGAGAGAGAGAGAGAATATCT
>JAVQJS010065174.1:0-18950 GCA_036024795.1 Galaxias rostratus | reverse complement strand
TTGTTGGTGGTGTTGATCATGCTGTGAGGCAGATGTGGATCATGTTAGTAACACACACACACACACACACACACACACAAAGCAGAACATAAGACACTAGAAAGGCAGACATAAACATCAAGCTGGATAACATCTATTTCTCACCTTAGACTGCCCTGTATTCTTATCCTTGGCCAGGTAGATCCTAGAGATGGAGCCAAATGGTCGGAACAGCTCTTGCAGGTCTGTCTCACGGGTATCCTCAGACAGGTTGGTAACACGGATGGTAGCATTGTCATCAGCTGTAAGGGGGGAGTTGGTAGTTACTTCACTATGGCCACCACTAAGCGCGAGAACTTTGCAACTTACAACAGCTAAATGTGTTGCAAAGTCATAAAGGGTCAAACTCACATTCCCCCCTGCGGTTTGGCTGCATGGACTCTCCCCTGCGAGTGCTGCCATCCCTCAGGCTCGGGGGCACGTACTTCCCAGTCTTGCTTTGTGCCGGTTGGGCGGGCTCGGGCTCTGCTGAGGAGAAGAGGGGAAACAAGTTCACATTTCAAGTGTACAAACAGTCAATAACACAGACTTCAAGGAGGTTTCAATTACATTTTTCTGTGAACAACGTAGTGGCAGTACCTCCAGGAGCCTTCTCCTTGTCTGCTGTAGACAGTCCCAGCTGCTCGGCCAGCTCCTTCTGCATGGGCCCCAGAGTGTCCTTGTAGGGACAGCGGGTGGTCCAATGGTCTCCTTTGCAGATTCGACAAGACACAATTTTCTGTCCCTTCAGCTTGTTCATGGGGTCTTCATCCTGGTCTTGTGCATTAAGGTCCTGGAAGATAGGTGGTAACATAGATACACAATAATGAATATCAAGAAGTCAAGCACGATGGGAAATTAGTTACTAATTGCATTACATGTTCTAAAAGATTGCACAACAACTTTGGCACCCAGTAACATAGAATCATTCGGTGGAACCTCACCTCCTTGCTGGAGATGAAAGTCATAAAGACGTCATCACTGACTGTTGTGGTGGCAACATTGGGACCTGGTTGGTCAAACTCAGAATTGCCAAACTTCTTCCAATTCTGGTGGATGACAATGGTAAATTTTAAGCTACATGATCGTATGTCAATACATATCATGGGACCTTTTCAACACTGTTAAACCTCATATTAATCAGACTTAAAATCAAACAAACCTTTCTCCTAGCAACCGCTTTTGAGGCTTTTCTGGTCTCAATCTTGAAAGTTCGGATAATCTGAAATAAAAAAGATTGTCTACCTTCAAGTTATGTAATAATCAAATTTGTAAATATTTTCAATCAGTAAAATTAGGTTTACACACATACTTTAAACTTTTTCCCATCTTCGTCTATTTTATATTCTGCAATCGTTTTTAGATTGCCTTTGATGGTTTCTTTGGGAGGAGGTAGAGTACCTACAAAAATAACATGTTTAAAAATGATTAGAAGAGGTAGTGGCAACTCTCATAGCTATTTTATATTTTACAATACACTGCTTTCCTTTAAAACACACATTAACAATGTTAATAACAATAATCAATGGAACTTTCAACTATCTTCAAGGCAGACATTTGTCCTTTTTTAATGTAAAGTGTGCGTGTTAAATGATGATGAGTGATTTGGATCACTCATCATTAAACACCTATGATACTTTAGTTCAACATTGCTTGATTACTAATATAAACACTCTTAGTGGCATTACCACCGAACAGCGTTAGTTTTGAAATAAATAATGATTATATGTCAATTTTGGAATGAAAATGCACAGCACATCTCCCAGCATCTTAATGACACTGTCCTGTCTGTCCCATGCAGCGATATACCGAACGTGCTAAACTTGTAACCCATCCCAATACAAACGGGATCACCAAGTGGTTTTGATTCGATACTCCATATGGTCGGTGATCATGCCTGGTAGTATGATCAGCTCGATTACATCAGCTAAAAATGGCTAACTAAGATCATAAAATAAAAAAGAATACATTAAGTAACCAACATCCATTGTAGAGTTGAATTTGCTGCGATCAGCCATGACATATAACGTGGATGTAGACCAATGCGCTCTTTTTCCCTATACTAGTAATTTCGCAAATGGGTCAGCAAGCTAGCTGGTTAGCTAACATACCTTCGTCTCCTTCTTCTTCAACCTGGTCGGCCCAGCTGGGCTTGGAACTACAAGAAATTGACACAGTAATTAGTTAACTATAGGACATATTTGATTAACTTTAGACGATGTATGTTGATAGAGCAGACTCACTCGTCGTATTCCATTGACGGCATCCTCGCGGCTAGTTTGCTAGCTCAGGGTTAGCTTAGTGGTCAAAGAACGACGAACAACAAAGAGTCTACAAAAATCAAAACACCTCTGTCAAAGATTAGAGCGACATCTATTGGTACGGATGACCGCACACATTTACACTATTGCATTGCAAATGGCATATTAAAGCATGCGCTTAATAAACTAAGAAAACAAGCTCGATAAATCAGTTACAAATTTATTTCAACCAGAAGGTACACAAACAATCTATGAACCTAATACATAAATAGTCCGAAGTTTTGACATTAAGAAAACATTATTTTTATAACACTCTACATCCTCAATATTAAGTATTTTTTAGTCATCTTAATTTAAATTATTCATTTCCTCATTGTTGCCTTGTTTTGAAGTTCTCCCACAGCAAACAACTCCAATGTTATCAAAAACAGCCATATAAAGAAGAGGATGGACGCACATATTCAGTGTTGCTAAACCCTTTGAAATTTGATAAGCTTTGTAGACTGGGCACACAAAAACCTTAGGGTAATTTATCTTCAGGTACAAATGATAGGTCTGTAAAGCATGATAGGGCACAAAAGAAAGGGCATATAGCACTACAACTGAAATCACCATTAGAGCAACCTTCCGTTTCTCTAGCTTGGTTAAATTGGCATTCTTCCAAACGACACAGAACAGCCGGCCATAAGAGCAGAAAGTTACGATAAATGGAACGCAACATCCAAACACAGTCAGGAATACGTTATAAATGAAGTGCGTGCGCTCATGAGTTGTGTTGCAATGGGACACACACATAGTTGTGTTTTTCAGACCCAGACCAGGACATGTTGAAGCAAACTGCAACACTGGAGAGGAAATGGCAACTACAAGACCCCAAACCGCGACACTGACAGCCTTGGCGTGTGCAGGACGCACATAACTGCGTGTAAAAAAGGGGTAAACAATGCCCACACATCGGTTCACACTGATGCACATGATGAAAAAGATGCTCGCGTATAGGTTGCATGTGAAGAGGAAGCGCTCTATTTTGCAGACTGGTGTGCCAAATCTCCAGTTTTTCCCTTGCACATAGTATATAATCAGCAAGGGCAAGGTCAGGACATACAGAAGGTCACTGATGGCCAGGTTGCAGGAAAAGACCACTCCTGTGTGCCAGTTCTGCCTCTGTCTTGTTCCCAGCAGCCACAGTCCAAACAAATTACCTGCCAAAGCTACACAAAATTCGATTCCATACATCGATGGCAGCAACTCCATTTGAAATTTCTCACAGGAACCATTGTGAACCATTATGCGTATCCTGTGTTGCTCAACAAGTCTGTGACAAAAATATGAAACGCCGAAGAAAGCTAGAAAAAAAACGGCATGGTTAAATGGGACAAAGTTGATATAAAATGCATGTATTGAAGGTATACAAACACGAGTCAATTAAAATCGTTATTTGACACCTACAAAATAAGTTTAACTAAAACATGGCAAGAGAAGCATTGAAGAGCAGCAGCTTATACTACACTAAAAATATTAAACATCTGGCAATGACTGGTTATCAAGTTGCCCGATGGTCCAAAAATGTGGAATGTTGAAACTTGCTGTAGGTAAATGATTTTGCAACCACATTCTCGAAAATAGTCAAGGTCATGAACAATTAAGAAAGTTTATCCCAGGTCTTTGGAGTTATTTTTAAATGGATGGATCTAAATTATTACTTTGAAAGAATGATTAAAATTATTTTTTTTCAAATCGTAAACGAACAAGGAAATATCAACAATATTTTGAGTCAATAAAAAATATAGGTACTTACACTATAGCAACCCGAAGTGTCATATCACACCGCATGTGCCAAAACAGACGTACATAAAGGAAATTAATCAGGCACTGCAATAACTACAAAACCTTAAGTAAAGGCAGTATTGTCACTTCCTCAAGATGAACTGAATGAGGAACTCGAGTAAAGAAAATTAGGCTAAAGGAAAGGAAGTAACCCATTTTCACTGTAAATACAAAGCAAGTTGGGTTCTTAGTTGAAGGTAAATAAAATCACAAATATCTTCCCTGGACCCAAGAAGTGACAAGATACATTTTTATTATACGTGACAAGACAATTTTTAACCCTTTATTACATCAATCTTCAACTTATACAGTTTTTCTGAAAACATTCAGAGTCAGAATTGTAACCACATAACACCAGTCATATCAAGTCCACCAGACTGTTTGGTACATGTCTCCTTCTGGTGTTTAATCATAGGAAATGCATCCTAAGTCAATCAGTCCAGGAGCCCAAACTCATTTCTTGCCTTTTCTTTTCTTAAACCCCTGTTTTGCCCCAGAAGCAGGACTTTTCCTCTTGAAGCCAGTTCCAGTCTTGCCCATATGGTCCTTAGACTTAAATCCTTTCCCCCCAGCTTTCTTCTCACTAAATTTACTGCTCCCAAAGTTTTTTTTCCTTTCAAACTTGGTGTCACCATCACCAAATTTCTTACCCCCAAACCTCTTTCCCCCCGCTCCAATTTTCTTCCCAAATGGCTTACGATCGTCACCAAACTTCTTTCCGGCTCGTCCCAATTTGTCTTTGTACGGTCCTCCAGGACGATCTCTCACAGGTGATTTTCCGTGGGGGCCATGCTTTTGCTTTCCAGACATTCGTTCACTGGATGGCCTTTTCTTGAAAGGCCCAGGGGGCTTGCCAGGGCCACGTCTCTTCTTGGCGGCAGGGAACATATCTGAGTACACAACACAACAGGGTTAGCGTTTCATGTAATTGAACCTCCACTAAATGACCAACACCATCCCACTTGATGTTTATGAAAAGCACCTTCATCAGGCTCCTCCCCGACGGCTTGTCTATAGTATTCTGCCTCGTCGTCAGATTCAACATCTGGTTTAGCCTGGTCGTCCTGCACTCCAGGATCCTCCACCTCACTGTCCGTTCCTTGTTCCTCTTGGCGCTTCCTTTTGATGCCTGCCAGGCTTTTTTTCCTGAAAAGACAAAAGCCACGAGCACTCAAAACATATTTCAAGTTGTCAGAGAACAAAAAAAAAAATGCCTCAATTAAAACAGTGTAACACACGCACTTGTTTTCCTCTCTTTTCTCGATCTTTTGGGCAACGTTTAGCTCTTGCTTCTGCTTGCGCTCCTTCTTTGCCTTTAGCTGTGCCTCTTTTCTGTTCAGTATCTCCTGGATTTCTTCTTCAGTCTTGGTGACTACAGAGTGACAAGAGGCTGACGTTAGCTGTTAATCATTCTACTTGCACATACATCTTGTCTGTTACTGGACGGGTCAGTAAGCGTTTACTTTTCAAAGGAATCATGATTTTTTTCATACGTTCAATTGTCATCATGCACATCCATGGGGAGCAACAAAAGCAGACGCCTTCACGTGCACTCACCGGCGGCGTGGTAGATCACGTTCCCCTCGGCCATGCCCTCTTCGATCTTGACCAGCTGCAAGGTCATGCGAGGTCCAATCTAAGAGGAAACGATAATCTGCTGTTTAAACAATAAATGAAACATCTAGCTTGGAGCTACGTGTGAAGGCTAGCTGTAATGCCAAGCTGAAAGAGACAGTCACCTCAGTCAGGCGCACTGCGCTCTGCTCCGACGCCATGTTGCCCCGGCCGGCGTAGACCTGCGGCAGCTCCGTGATGTTGTGGTCGCCGTCCAGCTCGGCTTCGCTGTCGGAAAGGTTGGTGCCTCTAAAAAGACGGGTTCCGATGAGCGCGGTGAAACCAATTTGAAACGGTCTACGATGCTCTCGCCGAACAAGACAAAGGCGAATGATCTCTCTGCGTAGGGCGGACATATTTCTTACTTCATCAGGAGCTCGCTGATGTCATCCAACTTGCTCATGTTGGGGAATTTTTCCTGCATCAGCTTCTTAACACCTTTGCTCATGCCGACCGGGACAACCTTCAGGCTACTGTGGGAGGGAGAACGCCACGGTGAGTGTTGGTGGACGTGCAAGCCATCCGTTACGGAGTCGGCATTGGAGGGGCACATCAGTGCGTTTACTTTGAATATACATCACTGGACAATCAATTCACAGTCTGTCATCATCTGTGCCCCCGCAGTTTGCCTGATGCATTACCCACAAGGCTCCTAAGAAGATCTCCTATGTGGTCATATAACACCTTGGGCTTCACTTCTTTAAAAACCAAACCAAAACGTTTGATGTACTTACTAATGTCTGAAATTAATCTCCTGAGATACAGGGTCGTAGTTCAGAAGGACACACCTCTTGATGTTGTTGAGGCTTACCTAGAAGATAAATTGTGAAAAATTCATTCTTTACCACGGAATTGCTTTATGGGAATTTACCAGAAGATACATAGGCTGCATGTTGGCCTCATGACAATTGCCGTCAAATGCTTTATGAATCAGAAAGCGTTTACTTTTGACATATCTTCAAAGATAATCTCAGAAGACTATACTTTCATCATATTCATTAAGTTTAAGATTTAACACAAGGACAGAATTGTTGATACTAACCTTGTTCACATTGATAGGAGGGAACATGTTTTGGAACATTGTGGCCATTAGTTTGACATGCATGCCCTCAGACCCAAAGTTATTGAGGACCAGTAAGGGATGATGCTTGAACTGTTGTTCGTGCATCCTGTGCCTCTTTAGGGTGGATACAACATCTTTTATAAGAGAGTACTAAAAGGAAAATGAAATACATGTAAGCTGGGGGGCAACTGTTACAGGCAGACAAACATTACTGCTGTGGGCAAACCAGTGTGAATACTTTGCAAACCAGTAACAATCAAGCCATGTTTGTTTTATAATGATCTCAGTCCATCTAGTTTTTTTTACTTCTTACCAACAGGCAATTCAAATACTTACTTTAATCATACGGAAGTGAAGCGTAGGACCTTTAGGGAGCCGGGCTAGCCTCTGAATCAAAGTATAAAAACAACAATGAGTTGGAAAGACATGTATGAGAATGTTACAATGAATTGTTGCCTTATTTTCCTATAAACGCGAGCCCACTTGCACTTCTAATACTAGCCTAAGGCTGGAATAAGAATGGTTTATAGACAAAGTGGGGCAGTCAATGCATCAGTAGTGGTTACTGTAATCATAAGATATTCAGATATTCTCATAACTCATCATTTGCATATGCGTTAAAGTACAGGAAAAGCTGTCATATCGTGTTCCAATTACATGGAACAAATCTGATTTATAAGTCTGGTAAATCGAACAAATTGTTTGGAGGAGTTTGTGAACACTAGCAACCTTCTAGGAAAAGAAAATGCAAAGTGCACTCAGAAGTAAGAGTGTGACCCAACCTCTCCCATTCAAAATGCTGAATTTACGATATCTATTGAGATTGTGGTGATTGCTTACCATATTGATACTGCTTGGAGTCTTACTGAAGATCATAAAGTGCGTCACTCCAAGTGGTCCGGCTACGGAAACGAAGTCCTTCAAGACATTCTTTTTTCTAACCTAGAAAATACACATCTTCAGTAGAGTCACAATAATAATGAAAACCACAGAATATGAAATCAAGCAAATAAATTACTTAATGGTTTTTCTATGGTTGACCGACCTTTAAGGACTCAGCCGTAAAGGGCTCCATGACCCGCCGCATGTCAGCCACGAGCTGGCCGACATTCTTGCCCACCTGTCCCCGTTGAAACACAAAGGAGTGTGGGACAGAACCGTACGATTCCTCAGCCACATGGTCCGCACTTGCTCTAGATTTCTTCTGATTTTTGGTCTGAAATAAAAAAGGTGCGACGTTTAATTCACAAACATGTACGTGCGCATAACGCTTTTATACAAATCCCGTTCGCTTAGCTTGCTGTCTGTTCATATTTCATTAGCTTGATTTGACTGCACAATGTAAATTAACACAACAACTTCATCCATAATTTTAGTAACATCACTACGCTTTTAAATTGATGCTGTAAAATTTTATAAATAGCGTAGCTAGACAAAGTGGCATATTTCAAAAGGCTAGCTAGCTAATGCTATGCACGTAACGAACTGTTTTCTTGATTTGTTCAACTTGCCTTTGATTTCCCCATGCTGTTGATTGAAGAGTATAGCTATCAGCTTGATTTATTAGATATAACAATAGAAATGTTCACTGCACGAACTGTGTACTTTCTAAACTAGCTTGCTTTCAATGAGATACAATGCCAACACCACAACTCCATGCACTCCATTTTCACTTGCTGTTAATATGGCACTAGGCTCGTTGCCCTCGTGTTAGCAAATTGAGTCACTAAGTAATAGGTCCGTCTTTATTCGACAAGTTGGGTATATAGTTCCTTATAGTTTGATGGTACCAACTCGTATGAAACCAAATTCGAGGTGATGACTAACATTGACAATTTACCTACGTTCACAAAGAACAAACAACATACAGAAACGTAACAAAAATGAAAAAAGAATTATAAATAAATCAGACTATTTCAATTTGTCTTTCTTTTCACAGGGTATCAAGTAGACAGTCATCATGGTTCTTTACTGATATATTCTTCTATGGAACAGCATGGACAACAGAGGAGCAGTTAAAATGTTTGTTCAGAGATCTTTTAAGTTGTGTAAATGGATACTTTGGGTTTCAATACCAAATCAAGGTTTAGGCATGAAGAAGGAGAAGGATGGGGGTCTCCAGACATGCTACTTTGTAATTATGTCTCTTTGTTTAAGAGGTCCTGTGACAATGCAAGTGAGGGAGTGGTCTACTGTAGAAAAACCCTTGTGTGTCATTCAGCAAAATCCCAGTCATGTCTCTCCCCCTGCTTTTTTCCTACTTTATGTCCTCAGTTTCTTTGGTTTTCCTAACTGTATCACAGTCGAAGCTGTTTAAAAACTGAGTGACAAGGTTGCTGCAAACATACATCTCTAAATTTGGAGTGGACACGCTATTCTAAAGTTGTTCTCATCTTTTAATGTATTGTGTTTAAAAGGAATCACAGAAGCTTCCGATATTCAACATAATCAACATCAAAATACACCGACTCACCAAATCCTCTGAAATACAACAGAGCGGTCTAGAAGATACCCCAGTCACAGGTAAGTTATGGTTTTATATGCAGAAATCCAGTAGTTGTAATCTATTGGAATGTTGCTCAACAGTCAATTTGGTTAATATATTGATTTTATTGTTTTATCAGGTGTTTTCCATACTTTCTTGTTGTTTGAAAATAACAAATTGTTCCATTATATATATTTTTAATGTTTTATTTCAGAATGTTATCTTAGCTACTATTGTCATTGTTATTATCTTAAAAAGACTAATGAGAGAAGAGAAAACAGTATTAGAAGGGCTCAAATTTGCAGTCGATGACTGTAGATTCATCACATTTTGCATATACAAATGTGTTGACATCATAGATTATTGTGTGAAATGTCAATATTTAACTTGCTGTCCTCAAGGTTTGGCCATGTTATTTTCTGGGGGGATTGTTGAGGATTGACCCTGAAAGTATTATTCTGGTCATATACTAGGTTTGTAGACTCTGGCTGAGTTCTGTTGACCATTGTCCCGTCAGTGTTGACTTGCTAATAAACTCAGAGCAGAAGGGGAGACTCAGCAATGTGTGTATTCACCTTCAAGTAAACATCTGTGGAACATTCACACAAGGTATATGGTTGTGTCTGTGTCTCAAATAGTCTCTATGGTGCACCAATTCACACAACTTTTTTTAGGGTATGTTCACGGAGGTTTGGTCGTTGACTGAGTAGTTTGTCATTCAAAGGTTATCATGTGTTTATAAATACGTATTCTTCCTGAGTCAAATCTAATCTTCTTCTCTTTTCCATTAGCAGACGTGTCATCAGAAGTTGAGCAGATACATGGAGAAGCAACTGACTCTATGCCTGACTCTTTACCTCACACTGAGTCTGGCAGGCGCACGCAAGGAGGGGGCCCATGACCAGGTCAACCAGAAACAATCCTCCAGCTCGTCAGAAACCAAAGCAGGCCGCTGCTCCTACACCTTCATTGTGCCCCAGCAAAAGCTCAAGGGGGCCCTGTGTGTGAACACTGACTCCACTGCCGCCAACAACTCTGAGGTGGCATCACTGAGGGCAGAGCTGAGCCGACAGAAGGAGCTGCTGGAGAAATTGCAAGGGCAGCTGGAGCAGGAGGGGACCCTGGCCACCGAAGTTCGAGCCCTACGCAAAGAGAGCGGTGGCATGAATGCCCGCATTGCCCAGTTGTATGCCCAGCTTCTCCATGAGGTCATACAGAAAAAAGACCAGGCCATTGAGCAGCGTAGGGTTGAAAATATCCTACTGAATGCCACTACACAGGCGAGCAGACAAATAACTAGGCCTAAATGTTTCAAATAGGCTAAATCAAGTTATTTCCTATTCAGTACTTGATTTGTAACGTGTTTCTCCTGGTAATGTGTTGTTGTGGGACATCTCAGGCCCTGCAGGTGTCCAGTAGTTACAGAGCGCTGGAGAAGAAGTATGGTTCCCTCACTTCTCTAATGAGTTCCCAGAGCCAACGTATTGCCAAATTGGAAAAACAGTGCCAAGTCAGTGATACCACCCCATCCCCACAGGTAGTAAGAATGTTGCATGCTCATGAAATTATTTGCCTAAAATCTCATACAGTTATACAATGTTACCCAAATCTGCAATCTTTTATCAATCTTGCTGACCCTGGCACTAAATATATTGTGTTTTCTTATTCATCTGCAAAAGATGACCCCTGAGGCCTCAACAGTCCTGCCTAAAGTGTCCCTTAACAACAGCACTGAGGGAAGGGAGAATCCCAATGACATCCAAAGGGACCAAGGAGTCCCTACCAGACAAGAGGAGAAACCGGCTGGACTGAATGGCCTCCCCACCACCACGGAGGCTCATCTCCCTACAGACCCGCCTTTCATCAGCTTCCCCATCACCAAGACCCCAGGTGCATTTCTGCAGAAAGACCAGCAGGGCCATAGGAACAGGGATAAATGCGTGCCTATGTAAGGTGGTGTTTAAAACATGCACTGTGCATTGCTGTGCAGCTTTTATCGGATACATCGAATCTATCTCTCACAGAACCAACCCCTCACATGTAGTCTCTTCCAACAGAGACGTTCCCGTGAGACAGCTTGTAGAAAACCACAATGTTTCCTTTACAGTTACCAAAGCTGACTGGAGCAATTGTATTGGACAGTGCTCTATGTACTGTCTTCCACAGTAGAGATAAGTAACAGCAGCAGCAACTCAGTCAGTGACCTGCTGGCAGCACTGGTATCTCTGGGAATGGCTAAACATCTAAACATGGCCAGCTGTTCTCACCATGTGAGAGCGAGTTTCCTCGTTAATGAGGCGAGCATGTTAATGAGGCACGCATGCATACGTCTACGCACACATACACACACATGCACAGTTAATAAGCGTTTCTAAATATATGCCTTTTGAAACCTCATATGTTAAGGCGGCGCCTCCTACAGCGTCACTTGTTTACGCAACTGGAATGTGTGAGATTACAAGCCAAAAGTTTTGCCTGAGTGAAGCATTCTTAATCGACGAGCCGGGTCATCCTAGTATATTTAAAGAGGTTCCATATAATCTTATTATTTCGCTAGCAACAGCCAGGGCGACTCTGAGACTAGCTGCATACCTGATGAGAGACTGGGAAAGCATTACTTTCTACATGTTAGCTTGACCCTGTGCCTTGCTGCTGAAATGATTATGAGGGGTGTGTGTGAAGCTTAACCTGGGCTTGCAAGTACACTTTAAAGTATATCCTTTCAGTGTGACTCTAGAGGGTCAATACACATTGGGAGGGGAAAATTCCCCTGTTGTAAAAAGATAAGGTATTGCTTAGCTGGAGCTTGTGTGTGTCTGCGACCAAATTGGCTCTAAGACAAACAGCATTCCTAAACCGTTCTCATAGGAGGCTTCTCCCCCGCATTCCCTTGCGCTGTCTCCAAACAGTCTTTAAGATCTCACTGTCTCATACTTATACGTCAGGACCTTGGCGGGACTGCCAGCATGTATTGGAGTCAGGCGAGACCACCAGTGGGATCTATTTGTTGCGGCCACATAGTGCCAACCGGCTTCTGCAGGCCTGGTGCGAGCAGAGCCGGGCCGAGGGAGGCTGGACCATCATCCAGAGGAGACAGGATGGATCGGTCAACTTCTTCCGAACCTGGGAGCAGTATAAGGTAACGTCCACTCATATATCAGAGCATGGGGTTAGCCATCTAAAGCCCCACCCACCAAGACCACTTTGAACACGGTTGCTCTGCTATACTGCAGCAAGGCTTCGGTAACCTAGACGGGGAGTACTGGTTGGGGCTGGAGCACCTCTACTGGCTGACCAAACAGGCCCACTACAAGCTGCGGGTGGCCATGGAGGACTGGCAAGGCCGGCAGGTGTTTGCTGAGTATGACCGCTTCCACCTGGAGCCAGAGAGCGATTGGTACCGCCTACGGCTAGGGGAATACCATGGCAACGCCGGGGACTCCCTCTCGTGGCACAACAACAAGGCCTTCACCACTCTGGACCGGGATAAGGACGGCTACTCAGGTGAATCATCAATTACTTTCCGACTCTATTTTGAAGTGTTGTTTTTTTTATTATTATTAATTGGTTCGGGTGTCTTTATTTCCTCTTGGTCTTTATCAGGCAACTGTGCACACTACCAGAAGGGAGGCTGGTGGTACCACATGTGTGCCCACTCCAACCTGAACGGCGTGTGGTACCGAGGTGGACACTACCGCAGCCGCTATCAAGATGGCGTCTACTGGGCAGAGTTCCACGGGGGATCGTACTCCCTGAAGAAAGTCACAATGATGATCAAACCTACCTCCTAGTGTCGGAGACTTGCGTGGCGATGACACAATAAAGCTGTATGTAAGATTGTTACCTACTTGTTAGTTTGTTACTGTTATCTCCTAGGAAGCACTGTACCATACTGTTGTTTCCAGTCAAATGGGATAGCTACTCATACTTTGTAGAACATGTTAATAACACGTTTATGTATAATAATATTTGATATACTGTATATGCAGTCGATTCGCCCAATTCTGCCACGGTGATGTGCTAAATGGTTCATGTTTTATGTAAAGGTTCACTTTGGACTCCAAGTTCCAACAGTGCAATGATTTGTTATTGCCTGCCTTTTAAAAGTCTGACCACGATCGATATGACACCCCGCAACCTTTTTGAAAATGAATGTTAGCATAACAATATATGAGACGTCTTTGAATAATATTGTATTTCTTTGTTGGTGGGTTAAAAAATAGAAACAACCAAGAATAACAATAATAAGAATAATAACAATAATAAAAGTCCAGCTGCTCACAGACCAGATAATCTGCATTTTGTGTTTCATTTGAAGCCTCTTTTCAAAACCAACCCAAACCTTGACTAGTGATGGAAATATTCAGAATCTAAATGTAATTACAATGTTAGAATACATTTTCTTGACATTATGAGGTTGCACTGGTTTCTTAATAAAGAACACAAAGATATCTGTGCATTTCACAGTTTGTATGGGGGAGAGAGGGGGGGTGGGGCTATTTTTCAAATACAGCAATGACATGCTTTCTAATTACTCAATGTGGATTGTATGTCATATTTCCGTTTGAAAACAGTTTCCTGATCTGGGCGTAGCGCTTCCTTTTTGTTTCATTTTCATGTAACCAGTCGTCACCGGCAGCAAGTCATCACCAGGACCAAATAGACCAAGAGTCAATTTCCCTTCTAGCCGGTAGCCAGGGGCATCCACACTCTCATCCCTCGACCCCCACCAACTCAGCTGCTTGATAACCGGTAGAGAGAATCAAGCATGCAGCCTCACAGCAAAATGTTGAACCTGCTCGTACTTGTGTTGTTACACAGTGGTGAGTGATAAAGGTGGTGTGTTATGTTTGTCTTATTTTATTTTTTTAGATGTTAGTTTACGACACAAACAATAGTTTACTACACAAATAATTCACTCTTGTTCATGCGTACTTTTGAACCACGTGCTGCAAATGGTCTCAGAGTCATGTGATAATTTAGGCCTTCAAGAAGATTATGAAATGACTGGCAAAGTTTTTTTAATAAATTATTTGGGATGTTATGACTAGAAACGAATTAAATTAGTTTAACTTGTACAAACTTAAATCTATTAAATACACTATGCGTATATTACAGGTTCCCATTATCAATTGACACATGCTTAATGTTTATTGCTTATTTACTTATATATATTTACTAATGTATATATTCTAACAAAAATAAATCAATAAAAATAGTACGTGAACAACAAAGATGTTAATCTACTACATGTACCCAATCTATACATTTATGATAGCTAAATCCCCAAATTTTCTTCATTTAAGTTGATCTTTTATAGGAGCAGTAGTTGTGAACTGGTTGCTAAATTGTTTGATATGAATTTTATCTCAATAGAACTTTAAAATAACTGCCCCTAGTAACAGCTTGGTGTTTACCATTTAGAAAGTGTGTGTGGTAGGCAGCGGTTAGTAAATGATGGACCATGTCAGATTCGTTTGTGTGCTTTTCTATAGGTTAAAAATATGGTCACTTCAAATTTCAATACATTTTGTGCAGAATTGGCAACCGTTGACAAAAGAGGATTGTGAGGGTATTTTTATGGAATGGAAGGTATCTCCCTATTTTGTGATTACTCAAAATATATGATGAAATCCTGGTTGCTGACAATCTATTATTACCATACTACAACTAGACCTTCTGGCGTGCCTAGACTGCATATAATTCTGCCATAAGGGCAACATACAGCCAATATCTGAAAGTAAATGGCTATGACAAACAATGAAAGACATTTCTCTCTGTGCGTGTTGACAGATTGTAATGGCTGTCCCCCTGAAATCAACCCTCTCACTCTGCAACCATCTGTCCTGGTGGTGCAACATGGGCATGCA
The DNA here is from genome assembly GCA_036024795.1 of Galaxias rostratus. Classification (NCBI taxonomy): domain Eukaryota; kingdom Metazoa; phylum Chordata; class Actinopteri; order Galaxiiformes; family Galaxiidae; genus Galaxias; species Galaxias rostratus. The sequence continues at coordinate 3,812 of JAVQJS010065174.1, read as the reverse complement.
GTGGATGTTAACTGCAGCAGCTCTTTGGACATTCACAGTGGGATGCGGTGGGACACACCATATGAAAACACAACCTGGGAGGATGACGCATTCGTCATCTGGAACCTAAATCAACTATTGGATTGGGATGTGCGGGCTGCGTGTAAAATCCGTCTGAACGACTCTTATCAATGCATTCAAAATCTAGACGTGACTGTATATCGTAAGTATGATTCTGGTATCAATATAAATAAATTCTCAAATGAACTGAATGAGTGAAGCTTTAGATATGCCCTCTTTAGATACCCCAGATGCTGTTATCCTTTATGTGGTCAACCACACTATGCCAGCGATGGAGGGCGCCGAGTGCCAGCTGCAGTGTGACATCATCAACGTTGCTCCTGTCCAAAATCTCACAGTAACTTGGTACAAAGGAAATAATGTGCTGAAAAAGGACTCTTTTAGTAAAACCTCCAACTCACTGGTGTCAGAGTCATCGGTCCTCACAGTCATACTGGGTAGAAAAGATAATGGAGCACAATTCAGATGTGAGACCCAACTTCATCTAGGATTAGAGGGACCACAACATGTGGTCAATTCATCTCAACCTCTGAAAATGGAAGTACGTTGTAAGTGAATTAAACTACTTATTTTTTTTATCAGTCACAAATTCTTATCTTTCAAGCATTTGAAACGAGTTTGACATTCATCCTCCTAAGCTCATCATAACGACATGTGTGCGGTTGTTTCAAGTTGGGTCACGGCTGCACTGTTCTGTCCCTCCACAGATGGCCCTAAGATCCTGCAGACAGACGACATTGTGGAAGTGTCAGAGGGCAGTGACGTGTCTCTGAACTGCAGTGCTGACGGGAACCCTCTACCCAATTTTCACTGGACATCCTATTCGGGCGATCACGTCAACAATACCACTGAAGGCCAGCATAGTACTGTCTACATTACTGGAGTGACAGCCAACGCAACTTACGTTTGCATGGCAGAGAATATATTGGGAATGAAAAGGAAGTTGATACATGTTATTGTGAACCCACTAAGGGGAGCTTATTCAAGTACAACCACACCAGGTATGACAATTTTGGAAGAAGGTCATTGTTCTTTCACTTGTGTTCACTGTAATCTAAGTTCGTTATGTTTTGGCATCATTTGCTTTATTGTTTTTTTTACAGTGACCAATGTTTTGGTGCTTCGCCATCCAAAGGTAGTGATGAGGCATGGATCCTCGGTTTCTGTTAACTGCAGCACACCCTTAGCTGATCATGATGGAATGGGCTGGGAAGCAACATCTGGAAGTGTAGGTCTTACAACTGATGTAAACTATGTTACCTGGTCTGTGGATAGTTTGATTGACTGGACGATCCAGCCCATGTGTTACATCAATACAAATAGCGTCCAGCACACTGTGAGACTTCAAGTTCTTCTATATAGTAAGCCATTTTTTTTATTTATTACGTTGAAAGGGTAATGATGGGAAAAAAAATCTGGCACTGTTGAATCAAAAATGTATCTATGTACACAATTTGTTTTAGTGATTCCAGACCACATCAAAATCAGTCTAACTGGAAATGCCTCGGCTGGTCTCATGGTGGAAGGGGAGGAATACATCATCAGATGTAACATTCTGAATGTTGCGCCGGTTCAGCATTTGACTGTGACATGGTATGGAGGGTTGGAAATCATTGAGGAGCAGTCTTTCAACGACACCACCAAGACACAAGTGAATCAATCGTCTATTTTAACCATCACACCAAAAAGCTCTGACAACGGCACAGATTACAGATGTCAGGCTAAACTGGATTTGGGACCAGAGGGACCTCAACCTCCACTCAATGTGACCTCAGAACCTCTCACTGCCATAGTGCATTGTACGTCTCCTCTAATCCTCAGAATCATTCAACTTTTTGTAGTTTCGAAAATGAAAAACACATACACACGCCTTAATCCCTCTTGCTCTTGATTGCAGATAAGCCTTTGCTTAAAGAATGCCAAAAACTATTTGTTGTAACGGAAAAAAGTTCTAGCTCCCAGGTGCCCTGCATTGTTGATGGAAACCCTCCTCCCCAGATTGAGTGGTTCCATCAGGGGGCACCATTCGATGCATCTGTGCCCCTGACCAGGAGAGATTCGGGAGAATACACCCTCATAGCCACAAATCACCTTGGAAGTGCCAACACTTCCATTTACATCACAGTTGAATGTAAGTGCGCAGCATGAGATCACTCTAAAGCCAAGCTCACACTCGAACTGTGGTTTTGGAGCTTCCTTATCAAGCTATCCCATGCACGACTAACTTAAGTAACTAGTTTAACATGTGTTTCTCTAACTCAACTCCTCATAGACATCCCTTCATTTGCCTGTCCTGGTCAATTTTCTGGTAAAGAAAATGACAAAAGTGACCTCAACTGTGCAGCTGTGGGAAACCCCACACCTCAGATAACTTGGTTTAAAGATGAAAAGGTTGTGACAGTCCCTAAGGTTTTGAAAAAGAATGATATGGGACAATATAATATTACGGCGACCAACAAACATGGAACTGCCCATCATATCCTTAAGATTGATATTGAGTGTAAGTCATTTTTCTTGTATTATTAACCTTTAATGTTCCAGAATTGCTTCAATGTCTGGTATTGGATATGTTTTGCACAACTGGTCTATGCTTCATGTTGCTGTCAATCCCGTTTTCTTTTTCTATTCAGATGGCCCTGTATTTTGTCTGAAAAATGAAACAAAAGAGGTGTACAAAGGCAGTAATGTGACTCTGGGCTGCAGTGCTAAGGGGAACCCTACCCCTGATATTGAATGGACCTACACCAATGATCAAAATGTGATTGTGTCCATTGGGGGGCACCAGAAGACTATTCTGATCACAGGAGCCACGTATTCTAACAATGGGATTTACATCTGCAAAGCCACAAATAAACACGGGTCTGCTACAATGTCCACCAAAGTTACTGTTAGAGGTAATATAGCCCAGGGCATCGACATTTTGGAAACACTGCGGCTGATCATCAAGTTGTCGAATTAAATATGTGTATGTGGCTAAATCAATTATTTAATAGTGATGTTAACTGAATTCTACTTTGCTTTTGCAGATTACACCATCACCATTGTTTCTGCGGTTGTGGCACTTGTAATTTTCCTTTTCATTGTTCTAATATTGTTTTTGTGGCACTGCAGAAAAAAACAGGGACAATATGCTGTCACCCCAATCAACGACGATGCCGTAAACTGCTCTGATAACCTCCTTATGTCTACAATAGAAACATAAATAACAAATAAAGCCCGGTACTGTATGAGTAATTAATGATCTGGAATTTAGTTCACTGCTACTGGCTGTGTGTTGACGGATAAGTATTTATAGTTTGAAATTTTGTGGATGTTATGCACATGCTTGTTTTTGTAACTTACTAAACAATATTGATAAAAAGTTGAAAGCTTCGTTTCAGCAACCTAATTTACTTTACCATTTATGTTATGTAACCATTCATAATTATCAATGCTTTTGTTTTTCGAAAATGTTAGGTGCCTTTACCTTCTATTACCTTCCAAAATGTTTAATTTTTAATCATAGAAACGGTATTTTCATTTGTAAGTTGTTATTTGTTATTTGTGTTGTGTTATTGTTTGATTGTTTTCAAACGAATTTACCAAACTCTTCTGTAAACATGATAGCAGTACATCATTCTAAGCATATTTGTATTTTTATACTGTTCCTGTTTCCGTTGAATTTTTAAGGTCTAGTTCATTTTTTTGATAAAATGTTTGGATGATTCTATGATTCAATTGGAGTGTGTTGATAAATCTGTGTCACGTGGACT
>JAVQJS010065134.1:0-18547 GCA_036024795.1 Galaxias rostratus | reverse complement strand
AGGAGAGGAGAGGAGAGGAGAGGAGAGGCAAGAGGTGAGGCAAAGATGCAGTAATTGGATCTGTAAAAGTCAAATTTCCTGTTTGGTGCCGAAGTCCTGACAAGATGACAAAGGATGCTGTCTTTAGAGAATGGAGATGTTTGGCCATAGGGATAACATTCATCGCCAGGGGAATGACAGGCCCAGGGAAAGTACATATTTCCTTCAGCAGTGAACAAGAGGCTCTGAAATGAGCGTGTCCAGTGTGTTCCCCCGCTACTGTTTAGACCGCTGGGCCAAACAGCCTTTTAAAATGCTCCTCTTTGTGATGCAAGCCATCACCTTTTTCTCCTTACATTTGGATTGTGTTGATTTAGATGGAAAGGTGGTGAGCACAGTGTCCAGAGGCGGCCGCCAAGGAACCAGAGCCGCATGCTTGATTTCATTAGATTTCCTGGCACTATATCTAAAAGGTATTTTCATATTGAAAAGTCTTTTCATATTGTGTTTTCCTCAGACTCACTCAAGAAATTTGCGGTATTCAAAATTGAGCAAGCAATCTTTTTGGATGCGACGGGGAGTTCAATAAATCCTAACCTGTGTTACATTTCCCATAAAGATTTAAAATGTGAAAGTAGTTGAATCATGCCGTGTGAGTGTTGCTTCTTTAATAGGGAGACAAAAGCAGCAGGGTAATATTATTCCTTATAATATGCGTCTGCAGAACATTGATCATACAAATGTCTCCAAAAATCTTGCCATGCTTTTTGTCGGTGGGTCATGAGGCAGGTAAATACACATAAATACACATGCTTGTGTTTCACTTTTTGGCTCTTATTTTGAAGTATAACATATTTCTCCCATCAGTCAAGTCAACCAGGGCCTCTATTGCTCTGTCGCTGTTGTTCTGTCTTATCGGTTTGGAGCTAGTTGTCGTACAATTGTCGAATCAGACCTTGACCAGCCCCCGTTTCACAACTATCTGAAAGGGAACAGGCAAAAGTAGCAAGTGGGCTGTGGTCCAACACGTCTACTGTCCTGAGAAGGCAGCAAGGCCATCTCTGCAGCTGGTTGAGGTACAACCCAGTGGAGAGCCACGGCCCATTGGTCTGGAGGACAATACAGCAGTGAGAAAGAGAGAGACTGATTGCTCTGGAAGAAGTGAGAGGCACAGCTTGGAGGGACAAAGTGAAAGCCAGATGAGATGTGATGGCAGAAGAGAGAGAGAGTGTGAAAAAATAGGAGCAAAACACACACAGAGTTTCTAATGAGAGTCCTAACCACTTTGAATGGGGGCCAGTCTTTTCACCCCTGTTTTGACAGAGATGAGAGATAGAGAGAGAGAGACAAGAAAAAAGGGGACATAATTAAACAACTTAATGAGTTTGCGGGTCTTTTGTAAGCACAGTTTTTTTTAAGGAACCCTGGCGTTTTATGGGAGAAAATCCTCTCTTTCAGCGCTGTCAAAGAAGTTTCTGGCGGAGCAGTTATCACAGCATGTCAAATTGCTCCAACTCGAGAAATAATTTGGATTTTTTTCAGCTCACAGAGTGCTGCGAAACAAAAGCCCCCCCTCTCGGTCTAATTTGCCTTGGTAGGGTCCCTCTGGGTGGGGGGTCTGCATGGACAGAGAGGGTCCTGTTTCCTCACCAGAGTATTAAGGGCTGGGGAAGGTGGGGGTGATAGGAGGGTGTTTGGGGGGGTGAAAGAGCCTGCTAGCAATTTTACCCAAAATGCTGCAATTGTCCCCAAGATTGAACAGTTCGGTGCGGCAGCACTCATTTCCCCCCTCTTCATTATCTTCCCGTATTTACTTATCTTTGTCTCAAACGGGGAAGAAATCTAAGTGTTAAAAGGGGCCCTTTCATGTGGAGAGAGATTTTTAACGGAGCACTCTGCTCCGCAATGGTTGAGTTAAACTCAACCACGATGTTATGAAGACAGTATGAATGGCAAATGAGTACTTCTCTACTTCCATTGGTATTATACACCAAATTAGATCCTTGATTTCGTCAAATCACTTTCCCTCGGGCCCCCGTAGAAGGCCTTTTTTGGGATGAGATGTGCAATTTTGGGGTGTCAAATTAGCACCAGGAAAATTACACTGTTACTCAGGGAGATGGGGGAACAGTTACATATTATTTTTACATCCTACGCCATCGGATTGATGATTTTATTTTTCTTGGAAAATAAATCCCCTCATAAATGATGCATCATTGACGAGAGATCATCTGACAAGAAATAATAAAACAGTAGAGCAGTGGCAGATTTATATTCTAATAAATACAGACAAAGGAACTTCACATGAAAAACACACTTTTCTTCCCTGTTTACAATGATATAAAAACCTAATTGGCATTGTCCCCCTTAATGACTGTCAAGGCTGATGTATGCATTTTTCCTTTATACAGCTAGCATTTCGCTCTGTGTCTATCAGGGATCTAAGCACATAGACCTCTGGTACATTCCGTCTGTCCGGACTGCCTGCATGACAACCAGTACAACATGCCGTTTCACCATACCAGACGGTACAGTGTCTTATACTGGCCCTGTCCAGATGGAGCTATGCAGCTTAGTCAGAGATGTTAACCCAGTCAACATAGGTGGTGTCCCTGGCAAACTGGACAGTGACACCGGGGCCGGTTCCACCTGTTTATCAGCTGTTTTCTGCAGAACAACTGTACACAGACCAGTTTGTCAGCAGTACACTGATAAAAAAGGTTTTGTGTATACTAATGGTCTCGATATTCTCAGTGGAGGAGATGAAGTGGGATTTTCCACAATGATAAAAACCGTCAACTAAGCTGCACGGACTGTATTGGGCCAGAGACCTTGCATTCGTCGCAGCATAGAGGGACACGTGGCTAGACGGGAGTTCAGGAGGACCGGCCCAGGGAGGAGTGGAACATCTCCAGGTGTCAGAATAGGCCTTTGTGATTGAGCACCTTCTCCAAAAGGCACTTTCTCACAGCCCGCCTAGTGTCATTCATCTATCTCTCCAGCGGTGGTCCTGAATGGTGTAAGTGTGTGTGGGGGGTATCAAACAATTAGATCCCCTTCCAACTTAATTACTGATATTTCTGTATAATAGGTGTCTGATTTTGTGGAGATAAGTAGGTGGGATATTGAGGCAGCCCTCCAGAGGCCCGGGCCTGGCGGATGAAGGCCGACGAGATGAGGGCCGAGACGCCATCTTATTCTGAGGGGCAAACGCTCCCCAGCAGCTTAGGCAGCTAAGGCCTGGTAATTAAATTCTAATTGAAGCTGCTGAGTGTGGCACGGCAGGGCCGGGGCCAGGCTGGGGGTGGGAGAGCACTGACAGGATTTACACTTAATGAAATAATAAAGCAACAGCAGCAGCAGCAGCATCACCGGGCAGGGGCCAGGAGCCCAGAGAGTGGGAGCTACTCCCGCTCCACTGTTGATCTCTCTCTCTCTCTCGCTCTCTCGCTCTCTCGCTCTTTCTCTTTCTCTCTCTTTCTCTCTCTCTCTTTCTCGCTCTCTCTCACTCTCTCCCTCTCTCTCTCTCTCTCTCTCTCTCTCTCTCTCTCTCTCTCTCTCTCTTTCTCGCTCTCTCTCCCTCTCTCTCTCTCTCACTCTCTCTTTCGCTCACTATTTCTCTCTCTCTCTCTCTCTCTCTCTCTTTCTCTCTCTCCCTTGCTCTCTTTTGCTCTCACTCTCCTGTGTGTGTGTGTGTGTGTGTGCGTGTGTTTGTGTCTCTGCCTGTGTGTGGTGAAGCGTCGGGTTGTATTTTGGTTGTCAGAGATGGATGGCATTCACAAGTCTGTCAGTAACAGGCTCGCTCGTGTGTGAGCAGATTTTACAGGGCCTTTTCATGCTTGTTTATGTTAATGCTTTGTTTTTGTGCTAATATTTGTTTTATTTATTGCTGCTTTTTAGCCTGGAATTCTTCACACTGTGCTTTTGCTAGTATCCCATAACGCTCCCCGTTTAAACTAATTCTTTGCAGATTAGTTAGCTACTCTCGCTCCAAAACTTTGATGTGCATTTTATTACAAACTTTGAGAGCACTCCCAAGTGAACTGGCTGTTGAAACAAATCATTGAAGATACCTATTTTCATTTTAAACTAGGACTTAAATGAGCGATAGAGTGCAAGTGTGTACTATGAAAGAAAGGCAAAAACAGTAAGATGGTTGTTGATTTATTCTTGCCTTCTCCTCAGCATTCCTCATACTGCTAAAATGGCTGCCGTGCAGGGAGTGAACAAAGCCAACATCCAACCAGTAACCGTGCACCCTACTCATTACACCCCTCCCCTTCGAAATCACCATCGTTTCTCGTCTGCACGCGCTCAACCCCCAAACCACCCCTGCCCCCACCCCCATTCTGCCTGAATTTGCCCCCCCCCTCCATCTTCCCCACTCTTCCAGCTCTTTCCCCAGCCAGCATGACGGACAGGCCCAGTTAACAGTCCCTGTAAGCGGGGGAAAGAAAGGCGAGCAGTGAGGTAAAATGACTGGAGCGCACATGACAGGTGTAGTTAAAATAGAGGCACAGAAAGGCTGGAGGACAGAGAGCCGGGGCCGCCACTGTAATAAGCAGGATGAGGGAGCTCAAGCATCACCTTAGTTTTCTCTCTCTCTTCTCCACTAACCTCCTTCCTCAGGCAAACAGGGAATATAGGAGAAAGTTAACTTTTGGTCTTCTTCAGACGCTTGGCGGCTTGTGTCTTCCTAGCCGTCCTTTCGGTATCATTGTTCTCGCTAATGTCTGAATGATAAATATTCCGATGTTTACGGTTATGGAAGCACGATCAAAACTATGCAAATCTGTTGGGATTTGGTTTGAATGTACAGTGGTCTTTTAGTGTCTCCACTTGAATTGTAAACAGAACAGAGGGAGCCATTTTGTTTGGCCTCCCTGTTGGCCTAGTTTACATGGAGGCAGCAGGGATTTGTCCTCCACTGCTGATCTGCATCTTTTTCTCCATTCCTCTCATCCAATCTCTCTGTACCCTCTTTTTTTTATCTGCGCCTCTCCATCACGTCCAGCCCTGGCCTCATGTTTAAAGTAATCAGATTTCCTCAGCAGCTCCTCTCTGGGCAGGGGGAGATGGAGGAGATGAGAGCAGAGAGGGAGATGTGCGGGGAACAGCAGGGGGAAAGGGAGTACCGTTGCTGGGCTGGGGACCTGCCTCATTCCCCATGTGCTTTAGCTTTGAGGTGGGACACCCATGGCCATTTGGCTTCATTTGAGTGTGTTTGTTAGTGACCCACTGTATCTGCAACGCACTTGCACACGCACACACGCATACACACGCACTCAACACACTCACACAGAATACCTTAGAGCCAATACAGAGATCATACGAGCATTTACATTGTTCAATAAGCAGCAGCCCCTGGCTGTTTGTATTTGAGGCAGGCTGATTAACTCAAAATTCCTCCCACACTGGTCTTTGTGGAAACAAAACCGTTGAGCTGTGATGCCCCCCTTTCCTTATCCCCTTCTTCCTCCTGGAAGCATGTATTCCTCAGCCTATCTGATAAGGATTAACAGGATTATCAATGCTGCCGTTGTAATTAGCAGTAATGGAGGGAGAGCACTGTGTACCAGCCCCACAATCATCGGGGATTAAGCCTCATAATGTCTAGATTGCTCTGAGGCAATGGGAAGCCATGCTTTTTGATCTGCAGGAATTTGATAAATCTCTGCGTATAATGTCTGAGAACAATACTGCTTGTCTCCAATTACATTTCCAATAGGCACTTGGAACAGGTGGTAATTTCAGAATCAAAATCCTCTGACACTGAATGTACTCCCCACTTTTGATGAAAGGCAAGAGTGAAGGAGCCAACTGACTTGACTGTCGTTTGCAATTGAGGAGCATTTGAATATCTAGGCCACAGTAAGTATGTAGGCGTAGGGGTCATCTCCAGTATAAACGTACTGAAGATGGAGAAGCAGGCAGAATATTGGTTTGGATGTGTGATTCAGAGTGGGGGGACTACACTTGCCCATTGCTTTGATGTTAATATCACTCCTCAGCTGGTGTTCTTCACTTTGACCAATAATCTGCATGCAGCACCTTTGATTTGCTTGCATTCAGCATGTGAAAGTGAAGACAGACACAACAGGACAATTTGGTTACATGTACCATTCTATATTGTCTTGGTCTCTATGTGTGGAGAACGCTAGTTTCTGTGATCAGCCTGGTCTAAAATGCTTTGCTACATTCTGTAAAGGACTTTTCCCATACAGTTGACCGTTCTGTCAGTACCTTAACCTGCATGGGCCCAGAGTAGTAGTCTACCTGGCCCTGGGCCTCCACCGTGTGCTCCGACAGACCCCATCAAAGACCCACTGCTGCCGCATCTCATCCTCCCACCTCCCCCTCCTTCCCTGACAGACACGTGTAGGAGCTGGGTGGTCTGCAGGGCCTCAGTCTGCCCACAGGTCTCTTCACGCCAGAGTTAGATCTATCTTTATCAGCGGCGGTTAACCGGGCGTGGGCAACCAAGGCCATGTTATTCACGCAATATTTAGATGAGAGGGCTGGGGGAGCGTTCCCGTGGGAACCGCACGGGCCGCCGCTACCCCCGCTGGTCTCTGAGGCTCCAGATCAGATGATTGGCTCTGGCTTTTCCTCTGATGAGCCTCCTCACTGCTCCACGGCCCGGGACGGAGCACAGGCCCACAGGACAGGCCCGCTGGCTGAGGCGAGCCTCCTCCGATTGGGCTGATAGCACAGGCGAGGCAGCACATTAGAGGAGGCCAGGCTTACAGATGACGGTTTCAGTCAGTCAGGCCGGCGATAGGGATCTGTGGTGATGGAGGCTTTGACATATTATGCAGGTGCTGATATGGTGGTGTAATAAGACAGGATAGGTGGGGCCTCTTATCACTCTCACGATCTGTCGTAATCAAATGGTGCCACGAAGAGAGACCGGGGGACAGGGGAGACTGTGCAGACAGGCATTTTACAACTGCTAACATACATGCACTGTCATAATGTGGCCATCATTTGTTTGGCTAATTTCATCTGCATTACCCCCCCTAGTCGTGCCCGTTAAATACAAAATGTATGTGTGCGGGTTCTGCGGAATCAGCGCTGCGGGGAGACGGAGAGGAGACAGGGAAGAAGATGGGGATCCATCCGAAGGAGGCGGGTGTATTTGATGCAGAGGTTCAGGGTTTGTTGGAACATATCCCCCTCGCTTGCTCTCCCATCCAGAGGATCGAATGAATAACATTACTTTGCTGTGATTGAAACTCAGCCGAAAACACATAGCCACACACGCACACACAAACATTGCTGTACACAAAAATAACATTGTTTCAAACATAGTTTCATTCCCGGAGATGTTTTGTTTGGATGTTTTGCTTACTGTTTTCAGGGAGAGCACGCGCACACACACGCGCACACACACACACACACACACACACACACACACACACACACACACACACACACACACACACACACACACACACACACATATATATGTATGCAGTGCCTGTGCATATTACGGTCTCTCTGCTTCTCCCATTGGTTGTCACGCCGCCACCTCCTCTGCTGTATTAAACACTTGGTAAAGCTTCAGTCAGGGGCACTGTTTGTTGGCACCAGACGACGGCTGTCTTTTCTGAGCAGGTCTATCGCTCAGCGGTGTTGCTCCCTCGCTCCACTAAATGAAAGGCTGAGACGAGGGGAGTTCAGAGGCAACCTTCAGACCGGTCTCTGTTTGCATAGCGTCGGCCCCGCTGCAGTTGTTTTGCCACTGCGGCCCCCGTTCCCTCGCCTCTCTCCTCCGTAGCGAAGCCACGCAAGGCTTCAGAACGACACGCGTGGCGCCGCTTCGTACGGGCCTTGACGGTCCTCGCACGCAGAGGAAATCGGGAGAGTGCAGCGGCAGGCACAGCGTGGTAGTCTGCTTTATGTGGACGGCGGGCGCTTCCTCGCGTAATCATGTTATCCGTAATGCGTTTGTTGACAGCCACCAATTCTCCTGGAACATCTCCTCTGTCCTGTGCCGAGCTGGTTATGGATCAATCCACTTGGAATATGAGGCCGATTCAAAACCAGTCCACAGCTTGGTCAATGACAGGGTCAGAGTGACCCGGTCGCTGACCTCAGATCTGCTTTCTGGTCCCCTGGCAAAGTCCTCAGTGCTCACTACATGAGGGGGTGACATCATGACCCTGCAGACCTGTATCTTGAGCTCTCCGTGGCCTCTCCCCTGCTAAATACACTGCTAATGTGGACATTACCTATTTCCAGTCCAGCAAGCCGCTGTCCCTAGTAGACCTAATGGTCGAAGTCATTTTTCTTTAATCGGCTCACTTACGCTCCCCACAAGGGAGTGACACAACATTGTATTAATGCAGTCATACACACCGTACATAAAAACATCGTAATGATGCTGGTATCATCATAATTTGTGGAAATAGAAACATAATAGTTCCATTTGCTGGCCGCACCTTGTTTTTCTTCACACCTAAATGATTAGCTACTTCAGTGAAATCAGAGCCCCACACCTCCTATGTGACATATTTAGATATAAGGCCGAGTGGCTTTAATAACACGTTAAGTGGAATGAAATTTGTGTGTGAAATGTTTGAGGAATTAAAATGGCCCCCGGTGCCGCTGTAGAGGAAGCAGCAGGAGGAGGCAAACATTTCAAATAAGAATAATAGCATCATGAAACAATTTGCATCTACACACACATACACACACTTACACGCTGACACACACATACATATTGCTCACACTCACACACACACACACACGCGCGCACACACATTCACATAGACATATACACACACACCCCCAGTCTACCGGGCCTTGAGACGACACCAAACAAATGCCCTGTCCCTCATGCCCAGCAGCTGATGTCTGATATTTCATCCTTGTCGTTTTATTAAAGATTTAAACAATTTTGCATCTCCAACAAATACATATGGGCCAATTTCCCTGACACCCAGTCTGATCTGATGGGGCAGATTTGGAGGTAGCAGCAGGGGAGAGATCGGAGGAGGAGGTGGGAGGGTGAGAGAGATGTGGGCCAGAGCTATGAGATTGTTATGTTATATTGTATTTCCACATGTGAATTTAATAAATGTAAAGAATGCATTATTTGATATTAGGGCTGCTAAAGGGGGTTGGGAGGGACAGTGTTAGATGTGGCTGCATATGACTTCTGTCACATGAATGGGGAGATGGGAATATAACACAGCGTTGATGAAAGAAAGAAGCCGTCCTGACAATACCCCGTTATGAGTCCTGTGACTATTAGCATCTGCGGCGTGGCACCCGCTCCCCGCGACGCGATCGCTCCTTATTAGTATTAATAATAATGAGACTATGCGCCGCTTTAATATTTTCTGTATGTTCACTCTCATATGAACTGCTTTTGTGCCTCGGAATGAAAGGGTGGCTTCTAATGACATCCCCCTGCTTTTATTCCTCCCTGCTTTCATCTTATTTATACCCCCGTGCCAACTTCATCTGACGTCTCCTCGTGGCATTGTCTTATCCTCCGCCTTGGCTTCATTTCATTTATCTCCCTTGTCTCCCCCCCAATTCTGGCTCCTTTGTCTCCGTTGTTCTGACGTGGTTCTCAGCGTCGGATCGATCGGGCCGGTGCCTGAGGTTTTTCCCAGGCCGTGTCTGACGGGCCAGCTCTCCTCGACCCCGGCCTGGTGACCCCAGGCCGCGCTCCCTGGACCTCTCCCTGCTTCGGCCCTCCGCCCAAACTTCTAGATCCATGTCAGCCGCCTGACACGCCGCCCCGCGTCGATAAACATTTTGGGGAAGGCAGGATTTATTTCTGGGCTGAATAATTTATAGTACATGATTAGAAACTCAATCCTGAGTGGGGGATCTGGTTGCTTGTTATGTTTGTCTTGGATCTTTACAAGACAACATGACCCAGTCTGATCAGAGAGACCGCTGGGCAGAACCGGAGATCTGTCTGCCTGTGTCCCTGTACGTCTGCCTTTGTCCCTTCCTGCTTGTCAGCTTGACTACCCGTCTGCCTTCCAGCCTGCCTACCGTCCTGCCTGTGTATGTGTCTGCCTACATATCTGCCTCTGTTTCCGACTGTCTGTCTGCCTGTGTTCCTGCCTGTATCCCCACCTGTCTGCTCATCTCTCTGCCTACCTGTTTGCCTGTTTGTGTGGTTGCAAGTGTGGGTATGCAAGGCCCTGATCCAGTGCCTATTGAACAAATCCCTTTTCATAGGTGGTTCCTAAGTCAACCGAAAGGCAGAGGGAGTCCAGGCCATGCTCCCAGACTGGACATGAACACCGGCCATAACGTTCTCTGTTAAACAACTGTTGAATTGCCATGGACGTTATGCCATTCTTCGTTGTGGTTTACACACAAACACAGGCTTTTGTGTCTACAGAGAATAGAAACATTGTCCTACTCACTCGTTTCGCGCCGATGAACAAACTGTTTTATTGTAACTTTTAGCAAGGTGCACAAGGAACAATCTACCAAGCAACAGGGAGATACAGCTCATCGAGGACTGGTACCTTCACCAAGCAGTAAGGCCATCTTGAACCCTTGCTCTTTATCCGTTCCTCCAAACGCACAGTTTTGCTTTTATCAAGTCATAACCATTTAGTCGTGTGCACCAGCTAATCCCTCACCTACGCAACACGTGATTTACATGTTACGGCCAGTCTTCTCTCGTGTTCTCTTGCATTTGTGCTTCCTTTTGGATGTTATCTTATTATCATTTACAAGGGGATCTGTTTAAAGTCTGAGTGCTTTCAGGTTACAATTATTGTCTTTTTTCACAAAGCAGAGGGGCAGACAAAAGGCCAGAAAACACTGCTTTTCTTTGACTGTGGCTCGCTTCTCTTTGTGTTGTCAGAAGCCCAGCGTAAAGTGGGAGAGAGCCGTACTGTGAACTTATCATCGTGGCTAGTTTGTGTTTGGAAGGAAGAGGGTGATGGTGAGTGTGTGTGTGGGAAAGGGGTGTTGGTGGTGGTGGGGGGGGGGGGTTGTTACTGTTCATTAGCACAGTCAGAGTGCCTGGAGGCACAAGCAGAGGAGGAGTGAGCAAAGGCAAAGAGAAGGAAGAGGGGGAGGTGGTGGGTGCTTTTTATGGAAATTGACCAGTGTGCTGTAACTGTTCGTCTGGTGGAGGCCCTTTGAAGATAGCTGTTCGACACTGCGGCCCTCTTTGTTCTTGGTAATTGCCTAAATGATCTCCGAGGGCTGCTCTACAACTCCACTTATCCTGAGCCAGCCCCACCCACACAACAGCACCCCAAACAACACCCTATCGGGCTCTCCATGCCGTATGGCCCCTTCATTAGCCCCTGCCACAGCAGGGGGTGTCATGGGAGGGTGGCAACTGTTTGTTGTTGGGATGAGGCTCTGCGTGCTCTCCAAGCCCAGCCACGCGCTTAACCCCCCTCCTTGATAGCGTGGCCTCCCGGCCCCTCTCCCCACATGCACCCCACCCATTGATATGGAAATAAGCAGTGGCTCCATTTGCAAATCAGGGAGGAATAATTAGCGGGCCAGCACTTAGCAACAACAACAATAATACACGCCTCTGATCCGCACGGAGCTGCCCTCTCTTTGTCGTTTAACCCGCCGCTGGCAATCGGACAAGCCCCAATCCCCCACCCCACCCAGCCTCTGTGCCACAGACACCCGTTGTCGGCGAGGGGTGGGTGGAGGGGGCATCAACAACGAGCACAGGGGCTGGCCCTGCTGGAGCCTCACCAAGGCGGTGTAGAACGGAGGCTGAGCACAGCCCAAGGCCCAGCACAGAGGGGGTCAGAGGGCAGGGGTCCAGCCTGGGTCAGAGAGCTTTTGGGCACGGGAGGCCGGAGCAACGGGGTCAATGTGAGAGGATGACCAGTGGCTAGGCGGAGACCTGAGCTTCACTTTGCACCAGACAGAAGACAGAGAGCACCTCGGCCCCTGGCTATGGACATGGCAGAGCTAAACCGGAGGAAGAAGGGTTCAAGTGTTCATACTGTTAAATACAGTCAGAAGTTAGAGAAGAAGAGAGAGTTGTGTGTATGGGGGTTAAATAGCAGTAAGGGAGACGGCAGGGGAGAGACAGATAAATACATAGAGGAGAGAGATGGATAAGCAAAGGCACGCACACACACATGTTCAATAGAAATTGAACATAATTTTGAATGGGAGACTAGCCGGAGGACATTAGGGCCCATTTACATACAAGGCTATGGTACAAAGGCCCTTCAAAGTGGCGGGTGTCATGTTAGTGTTCCGGTGGCAGGCGTAATGAAGACCCCCCTTGCCCCTCCACCCCGTCCCATTCCTGCCCTACTGTCTCGGGACAGACCCAGTGGCAGGGTATCAGGTAGACCAAGGTCCCATATAAAAGCGGCCCCTATGAATTATAAATCATAGGCCACTGGAGCCAAAGCCTGTGGGATGCGGAGGGAGCGAGAGGGGCTGTGTTCCCGGAACAAAGGACAGGGATGGGGTGAGGGGTAAGGGTGGGGGGGTGGGGTGTTTGTATCATGACATGACAGCGAAGGATGAAGAGAGAGACAGAGGAGGAGGATGTTTGGTGTTACTGTTAGTGAAGGAGAGAGTCGTCTGTTTTTCCCTCTTTTTGTTACGTCTCCTCAGTGTATCTCCGTGTCCGGTCCTACAGTCACCTAGTCTGTCAATGTATATCGCTTATTAGTAACCTACATAGTCTGCCACTGCACTGTGTTACTGCAGCCTGCCACTACACTATGTTACAGTAGCCTGTGTTACTGCAGCCTATCACAAAACTGTGGTACAGCAGCCTGACTCTACACTGTGTTACTGTGGCCTGTGTTACTGCACTCTGTAACTGTAGCCTGTGATACTGCAGCCTGACACTACATTGTATAACTGCAGCCTGACACTACACTGTGTTTCTGCAGCCTGTCACTACAGTAACCTTTCACTGCAGTGTGTTACTATAGCCTGTGTTACAGCAGCCTGTGTTACTGTGCTGTGTTATTCTAGCCTTACAACTGCACTATATTACTGCTCTTTGGGACTGTGTCTCCTCCACTGCGTCAGAGGTGTAAATGGGCGCGCATCTATGTGAGCGAGCCGGGTTCTGACCCGGCAGGAGCTTCCGTCACCCTCCCATTGGTCAGCAGCTTGTGGGCCCGGTCCAGTCAGAGGCCATTCAATGGAAATATTGTTCTTCGGGGGGGGGGAGGGATGGGGGGGGGGGGGGTGAGGGTGGTGCATGCTGATGAAAGGTTGATTGATATGGTGTCAGGCGCTCTGTGATGGATTAAATTGTGTGTGCAGACGGCTGTGGCCCCGGCCAGTCATGGCTGTTGCTGCCTTTTCCTCCAGCCACCGCGGCGGCGGCTTTAAGAAAATGTGATTTTCGCAGCTCAGAAACACACGGCGGCCCCTTTCTCTCCGCTGCCTGACTTCCATTTAGTTTGAGAGTGCACAAGTGATTCTTTATTGGATGAAATCTGCGGCGGATTGGATAAAGTGTTAGAGCGCTGAGCCATCTATCACTATCACCGACCAAGCTGCAGTTTGGTCTTAAAAGAAAAGAATGATAGCAAAAAAAAACAGTGGAAAGGGAGAGGAAGAAGAGAAAAACAGACAGCCATAGGATGTTGGAGATTTGAAAATTAACTGTGGAGAGAGAGGAGGGAGGGAGGGAGAAAGAGAAAAAGGGAGAGAGAGATAGGGAGAGAAAGAGAGAGATAGAGAGAGAGAGAGAGAGAGAGAGAGAGAGAGAGAGAGATAGAGATAGAGAGAGAGAGAGAGAGAGAGAGAGGGAGACAGAGAGAGAGACGGAGTGAAAGGATGTGTCCTCAGGGCAGCTAAGCCTGTTTCCTCAGTGGGAGAATGGCGAGTCCTCCTTTATCTCCACGGAACCCTCCTGGACTCACAAGTATCTCTTTCCTGCTCGGTCATCCCCTTAAAGTCCACCGTTAAAACCCTCCCCCCACCACCCCCTCCCTACATGGCTCTGGTGTGTCTAAAGGGTCCAGGCAGGGGGTTGTTCTCTGCCTCCAGCCCCGCACCCCCCAGCCTGGAGGCATCTCCCCTCTCCCGGAGGATAAACAGGGTGGCTGACCGTCCCTGTCCACTAAACAACCCAATTAACCAGTCCTGTTTGTTTGCCCGCATCGGACCATCTTGCATCCATCCATTTTTAAACACCCGACGCTCCTCTGTCCCACCCCTCTCACCATTAGTGCTGAGCTCTAAAGAGCAAATGGCCATGGATTCAGCTCGAGGCCGTGCAGACGCTTCGAGCCCATGTCCAGAAAAAGGAGGAGGAAGGAGTGTGGGTGTATGGATGTGGGTTGGGGTGAGGGGTACTTGCGGAACAGAGAAGGAGCCTTAGCCAGATGAGGGGGGATTTATTTAAAAGCGCAAACTCCTATGTATTTCACTTAGTCATCCATAATTCATTTAGAAATGAGCCTCAGACGATGTAAATGTGTTCAGAGAGGCGCCCTCTTTTCCGAGCCTTTACCCCTAAAATCTCTCCATGGCTGGAGTGTCCTGAGGCAGTTTGGACCCGCCAGGACCAACCCCCCCCCCACCCCACCCCCACTCGCCACCCTCCTTTAATAAATCATGACGGAGCGGAGCGGCACTTAACGGGCCGGCCAGAGACCTCTAATGAGCACTGGGGAGCACGACTCAGAACCGCCCCCCACCCTACCAGCTCTCTCTGAAATATTTTATTAAGGACACTTAAACACGCAACATCCACTCAGGATGTATGACCACATTGCTCAGGCCTGAGAGTGGAGTCCTTGTTATAGATAGCAGGTGCTGGGCCCTATCTGCCTGTGAGGGCGAGAGACACTTTCCTTGAATCGGTAGAGTGAGGGCCGTGGGTCTCTTCCCGATCAGGCTGGTACCGGCGGGCCTGTGCTGATGGAGTCTTTGCCTTGGTCCCTCCCTGGTCGTGTGTGGCTCCTCAAGGAGCCCGAGGCATGACCTCTAACCCGCTGCTGGGTTACTGAGGGCCCTCCAGGGCAGAGGACGTGTTCTCACCTAGACTGTTAAGAAGGGACGTCTGCCTCTCCCTGTCTTCACTCACAGCGTTGTACTTTTGAAAAGAAACACTGCCTGTTGGATAAACTCCATCATGAATCACCGATCCGTTTTATCCAGATGAAAGGTAATTATCATTGATTCGTTGATTTGAAGTCGAATGCGTTTGTTCATCCACTTCATTCAGCACACAAAGAAAACACCCCTTTTTGTTGAAAGGCCATTGCTACTTTGTATTAGTCACTTCTAAGAAGGCCTGCCATACTTTCATAAAAATATCTCCTTTTGGTCTGATGTAGATTTTTCTTTGCCGTATTAATGCAGTTTAAAGTCAAGCAAAGAACGCTGGAGGACAAGAAAGATGGGGAGAAAAGGAGCGATCTTATCGCAGGTTAAGTCCAGTCCTCTTTGATACCGGCAGACTGTCATTAAAGTGTTTCTCGGGCCCTCAGCCATAAGCCCCCTATTCTAAAACACCTGACCCAGAATAATAGCAGGTACATTGTTAATGCATCATTTTTTTAAATAAGTTGGAAAATTGCTTAGACCTGGGAACAAAGGCAGAGTGAGAGAAGGAGCACTGACAGTAATAATAAAAGGTAAAAAAAGTATTTCTCTTCCATTCCTTTTAAGTTCCCGACATCCAAGACCGAAGCAAACTAGCAATATAAAAAAAAATTGTTACGCGCTTGTTTCATGTGACTCTTTCTACCCCCGTACAGAAACAGTAGGCTGATTAAAGATGAGTCTCCACCCAGCTGCTTCTTCTCCTTCCTCTTCTTCTTCAACTTTTAGTTTTAATGGAAAATCTGGCCGAGCTCGTTTGCTCTGGAACGGAGGGGTATAAATGTTTTAGAATTTAACCAAAAAAAAGGAGAATGAAAGAGGGAAAAGAAAAGGGAAGAAAAGGAGGAAAGGAGAGGTAATCGGGAAAATATTTGAATCTTAATAATTGATAAAGCAGTCCCTGGATCCCCGTTTTTCTCCTGGCAGCTGACTGGTGTTTGATGAAGATACACGCTGCTGTATCTGCCTGGCGCGGGCGGCCTAGGTAAATGGCGCAGTCACAGAGCTCTGCAGATTGCCCGGCGATAAGGCCAACAGGAGGCACTAACCGGGGGGACTGGGAAAGCACATTACCCAAGCAGAGGGGATAGAGGAGAGCAGTGGGGTTGGGCTGGGCCAGAAACAAGGTTAGAATGGCGAGAAAGGCCCTGGGGACAGCAGGCGAGGAATCAAGACAGATTCTACACTGATTGTAGACTCAGGGTCACGGGGCTGGAGATGGGCTGGACCCTGAGTACATCAGGCTTTTAGAGAGGAACGCTGGGAGCTCCTGTGTTGGTCTGTCTGCACGTGAAAGAGTCTGTGGTTTTCACTCAAATGTGAACGGGCACGTTCAGTTCAGTGTATCCAAAGGAAAAATAAAATAACAGCTATACGCTGGCTGGTCACCGTGCAGAGTGAACGCTCCGGCACAGCCCTGCTGCTGTGTTTGTTCAACACGCGGCGTAGCCCAAGTGATTACCGTAATTGGCAGGAATATTATCGTCATTATTGTGCTGATCTGTCGTTTCCACCTTGGTGCCACGTCTCATTTTTTAATCAGCCATGTCCCCCAGCACAGGAGAGGCCCTGCCTATTTACAGGCCTCCTGCTAAATGTCAAACCTATGCACATCAACCCTCCTTGCTTTTATTTGGTCTACAAATGGATGCTTTTACCAGAGTTGCTAAGCCAAAATGAACGGTGGCGTGTAAAAGAAGGTGAGCCGAGCCGGAGAAGGCAGTGCCAGTTTGAGGAATGAGGAGAAAAGAAAGGAGACGGGAGGAGGAGACTGGAGCTGCAACAAGGCCCTGTGATCCTTACATTCCTGGCCCAGCATGCTCCGTGGCCCCACCACTCCGGCATCGCAGGGTTCCTCCGTGGGCCTCAGAGAGGCTCTCCCCTCTGCATCCACTCCCCCCTGGGTGTGACGCACCCTGCCGTCACCACCGTGTTTGAGGAAGCGTTCTGTGATAGTGTCCCTGTCCCCCCCATCCCCCCCCCCCCCGCTATTGATCTGCTAGCTTACCGGTGGAGCCGGAGGTCTGTGTGCCGTCCAGACGAATGGCCAATGCTGGTGGGAGCACGCAGGCCTGAGCTGGTGTCGTCTGCTGTTCAGTGACGCTTGCTGAAAGGAGGTGGGGGTTAGGGTTCACCAGAGGTGAGGGGCCCTCTCTCCCATCTGTAGCCCTCGGAGTCAAGTTCAGGGAGGGCGGTCTGGCAGTCTGGACGCCACGTCCATCTGGAACAATCTGCATACAGAGAGAGGCCAGCTAAGCGGGGTACCCCGGCCAGCCAGTGTAGGGAGCGGACAAGGGCACAGGCACCGGGCTGATTCATGAAATGGGATTTTTTTAAGCTGGAGAGAGCTGAACGGCCATCCCTTTTGATATGTGGCTCATACCATCCAAATTGATTTCAAAATCAACTTCAGTGTGAAACCCGGCCTAAACGGCCCTTGTTTATTTGCCTTATGGACTTTGCGCAATTCCTAATATGCATGATCCAAGGGAAATCAATAACAATTATATCAGGAGAAATGTGGCCGAGTCTCAAATTAAACGCTTTGATGAGTCAAAAATGACACTCATTTTCACAAATCAGTCTATTAGAGTAGGGAGTGATATTCCACACTCTGTCCTCTGTGTAGATGAGGGTGCGTAGTAGTTTACTAGGGCCCTGTGTGTGTATAAGTGTCTGTGTGTGTGTGTATGATTAGAGTGGCCCCCCTGAAGGTGCAGAGGCCAGGCGCTTGGCGGCTGCTCTCATATGCATGTCTTTTATGGGCTATTGTCTGTGACCGTGGCCCTCGCCGTGCTCACCGCTAGACTTTTGACCCTGTTTTATTTGGCCGTCCGATTCCAGCTGCCCCTCAATCTAGCACACATTAGAATTGAGAGCAGATGCTCGCAGAGCTGTGAGTGAATTCTAATGGGGCAGGAGGGGGGCTTTAGAGATACCAAATCATTTTCATAGTGCCTTAGATAGATATGAGAAAAGCAGCATGGGACAATGGAGAGTGATGACTGTTATTTAGATGAAATTATTTACTGACTCTCCAGCTGCAAAAAAAAATTGAATTTCAAATGCCCAACATTTGTAGTCAACTGTAATTTTACCCCAAACTGAATAGCTGAGTGACTGGTCACTTCAAGCTTTCATGTGCTTGTGTGTATGTCTGTTAGTGTGTGTGTGTGTGTGTGTGTGTGTGTGTGTGTGTGTGTGTGTGTGTGTGTGTGTGTGTGTGTGTGTTCGTGCGCGCTCACGCTACGTTTGAGTGTGTGAGCCCACGTTTGCTAGACAAAGCGTCCTGCGACGTGAGTCTCCCTTGTCCATACAGAGGCCAAGCAGAGTATGCGTGTGTGTGTTTGTGTGTGTGTGTGTGTGCGTGTGTTTGTGTGTGTGTGTGTGTGTGTGTGGAACTGGAAGTCGCAAACCTCACTGGTCCAATGCAATGGCATCGAAGCCAAAAGCGTCTCTCTCGGACTTCGTTGAACAACTTCAGGAGCCCGGGTGGACGACATGCATGCGATGC
>JAVQJS010065108.1:0-16755 GCA_036024795.1 Galaxias rostratus | reverse complement strand
AAACAATAATAGAATCTTTGTGTGGTGTGTGTGTGTGTGTGTGTGTGTGTGTGTGTGTGTGTGTGTGTGTGTGTGTGTGTGTGTGTGTGTGTGTGTGTGTGCGCGTTTGATGTGCATGTGTGTGTGCCTGGTGTGTGTGTGTGTGGGGGGGGGGGGCTTTTATTGGATGCTTTCACTCCTTCCTTCAGGTCACCGCACTCCTGTTAAAGGTTGTCTGCAACAACACCCCCCCCGACAATGTACTCACTGGGTCGACCCCTCGATCAGCGCCGCACACCAAACAATGGCGCTGGCGTTCAGCGCTGGCGCTACGCTCTCAGCCACGACGTGTCCGTTCAAACTGACGCGAGTCCAATTGAAACGTCTCCCTCTGGGTTCACACTGTGCTGACGAGTCATTCGGGGCACTGGCAGGGATCTTTAACGTGCAGGGGGAGTCCACGTGGAGGCCGAGCCGCGCCGCCCGCAACATCAACCTCATCAATTCTAATTAGAACAATCGGCAGTGTGCTTATTTTTGCTTAGTCCATTTGTAATGTTACACGCCAATGATGAGGGAGCCTTTTTTTGCTCCAGGCATTGTTTACGTGTGTGTGTGTGTGTGTGTGTGTGTGTGTGTGTGTGTGTGTGTGTGTGTGTGTGTGTTTGAGAGAGAAAGAAAGAGAGTTTGTCTGCTCTGGAGGGAGAGTATTACACAAACTACTTTCCAAAACACAAATATTACATGCAGATGTGCTGTGTGTGTGTTTGTATGTGTGTGCGTGTTTATAATAAGCTAGATTGTGCGTGTGTGTGTTTGTATGTGTGTGTGTCTGTGTTTGTGTTTGTGTGTCTATCTTTGAGGGTATGTGTGTGTTTGTTAGTGTGTGTGTGTGTGTGTGTGTGTGTGTGTACGTACTCATACATATCTCAGTTCTATGTGTGTTGTGGGATGTGTGGGTGTGTTTATATATGTGTGTGTGTTTGCCCTTTTTAGACATATGCTCGACCGGAGGCCATAGCAGCAGGCCATGCTGACTATGCTTCTAACATCACTGGGAAGATCCTTGAATTTTATGAGAAACACTTCGAAATTCCGTATCGTATGAACAAACTGGGTATGTAGCTGGGCCATGGTATGGACGCACAAATGGGAGAATAGATGGATAGGTGGATGAATGAATGACCGGAGGGAGGGAATGAGAGAGGGGTGACCTGGTGGACCGATCAAATGTCAAGTATAAATGTAAATGAATGAATGAATGCGACTATAATTATGAATGGAAGATTAACAAATAGCAGTCTTGAAGTCATGGATATAAAGACAATCAAGTCGTTCATCAAACAAAGGAACAAATTGAGTTAGACTGATTGGTTGAAGGAAGGAAGGGAGGGAGGGAGGGAATGAGAGAGGGGTGACCTGGTATATGATGGTGATATATGTCATATATTAAGATATTAAGACAATCAAGTCGTTCATCGAACAAAGGAACAAACTGAGTGAGTTGGAGACTGATTGGTTACCATGCTGAACCTGTTGATAATGTCAAGTGTGGCCATGCCGTTCCCAGACCAGATTGCACTGCCCGACTTAAGTGCAGAGGCCATGGAAAACTGGGGTCTGATCACATACAGAGAGACGGCTCTGCTCTACGAGGAGGGAGTGTCCTCCATCTACGACAAAGAGTGGATCGCCTCAGTGATTGCCCATGAGTTAGCGCACCAGGTAACTCACACACACACACAAACACACACACACACACACGCACGCAAACACGCACACACGTTCACACCTCATACACACACACGTACACACACACGTGCACACACTCACACACACATGCACACACGCACAAAAACACATACATATCCACACACACACACACACACACACACACACGACTGTCTCTGTCATAGAGAGTGATATAAGGAGAGTAAAGAGAGTGTAAAGAGAGTAATATAACGTTTTCTATTCCAGTGGTTTGGAAACCTGGTGACAATGCAGTGGTGGAACGAGGTCTGGCTGAACGAAGGCTTTGCCACTTACTTCTCCTACTTGGGAGTGGACAGCGTTGCGCCAGAATGGGGAATAGTACGTTTTCCTAAAAAAGTTTAGATGTGTATGTGTATATATACGGTACATACACAAAAGGAAATTGTTGACCAGAATACTTTGATGTGAAATTAATATAAAACTGTTTTCTTTTTATTGCTTTTTCTGAACTTCCTTATTCTAGGTACTCTAAATAGCTTCCCTGGTTTCTGAGAATATTTGTTTCCCAAAAATAGAATAGGGAAGTGGTTCTAAACGGTTTACTCCTCATGTCTGATCCTTTAGATTCGCACGTTTGAAACATTCAGAATCCTGTGTGTTTGTGGTTTTGTACATACTTTCATGGGATGCTGAGTGCATGGTTCTATACAAACATTAATGGAATACTGTGTATGAGTTTATACATACTTTAATGGAATACTGAGTGTATGGTTTTATATATACTTTCATGGAATACTGTGTGTATGGTTTTATTCATACTTTCACTGAATACTGTGTGTATTGTTTTATACATACATTCATGGAATACTGTGTATGGGTTTCATAGACTGCTGTGTTTATGGTCTCTGCAGTTGTTTTTGTTTCTCAAACACACACTTTTTGACTTGAGCAAACATCCCAACAACGTTCTTTATTTGTTATTCATTTGAGAAAACAAGCGTGCCCCGCTCAGTTCTGTGTGTGTGTGTGTGTGTGTGTGTGTGTGTGTATGTGTGTGTGTGTGTGTGTATGTGTGGATGTGTGTGGGTGTGTGTGTAGAAGGAGCTGTTTGTAGAGCAGATCCAGACGGTGTTCCAGGATGATGCCCTGATGACCTCCCACCCTCTCAGCTTGCCCCCAGATCAAGTCAGCGACCCCAGTGAAATAGAACAAATCTTTGACCACGTCACCTACAACAAGGTAAGCCGCATTCAATGCTTTCTCTCTCACACACACACACGAATACACACGCACACACACACACACACACACACACACATGCGCCGCGCACACACACACACACAAACACATTTATTCATGTCCTGTTATTGCCCAAAACTCCACTTCCTCTTTCCAATTTGAAACTAAAAAACAGTTGGGACTAAAAAACATACCGAAAAAAATGGAAGGAGATTGCTAAAATGGCCAGCTCTTATTTTAGCTAGCTTTTCTGTTGTCATAGGCAACTAAATTAATTTTCACAGCTTGCTTTGTCACCATGGGCTTAAAATGTAGCTCTGTTTTTGTTTTCACTCTGTGACCATCAAGTCGAGTCGAGTCAAATGCATTTATCAAGCACATTTCAAACATCCCACGGTGACCAAAGGGGCCATACAGCCCGGCCACACTTCCTTACCCTTTGGTGTTCAGTGTTCCTGTACTTTAACCTCTGACCTTTATTTGTCTCTGCAGGGGGCTGCTGTCCTGAGGATGTTGTCAGACTACGTGTCAGACAGAGTGTTTCAGACTGGTGTCAAGGTGAGAAGAAAATTTACACCTCTCTGTTTGCCCTTACTTGATACCCCATGTTCACTAAATGTAAGCACACGCGTATGCGGAGAATGTAAAGACTCAAATATGCAAAGTCTCATAAATCTTGCATTTGTAAAAGTATATGCAAATATTTTGTATCCATATGCGTGATCTATCTATGTCCATTTCAAACTTTTTTAGGCATACCTCAAGGAGTTTCAGTACGGAAACACTCAACAAAATGACCTGTGGAGATCTATACAAGTGGTGCGTGTAGATCAGAGGGTGTGGTTTCGGTTTTGTGGGCGGGGCTTGATCTGTGTTTAATCAGCTAAGACCTTTCTAGGAAAGTAACATTTATTAAATAATTTAAGCATGTATCTGATTCAATTTACAATTACCACTGTTACAAACAAGTATGTTAGTGAAGTTGGAAATCTTAGCTGTGGTCCTGTCTAATATTATGGGATAGGAATAGTCTGATGATGGCGTGTGCTCCATACTCAGGCTGTGGATGACAGCAAGGGCCGTCAACAAGTCGCTGAGGTCATGGACAAGTGGACCAATCAGATTGGGTACCCTGTTGTCATCATCAACACAACCACAGGATTGGTTCAACAGGAACACTTTCTTCTAAACCAGACCTACCCTGACAGCTTGTAAGTTATTTCTCTATTCTATTCTATTCTATTCTATTCTATTCTGTTCTATTCTATTTAATAGTACTCAAAGTAAAATATAGTTTGCCCCAGTAATATTCTGAGCTTTTAAGTCAAATGTACGGTTTATGTGACTTACTTTCATGGCTTAAACTTGGCCACAGCGGTGATGTCAGCACTGTTCCAAACCGACTGACATGTTAAACGTTTCTGTCACCTCCTGTTTCTTTGTGTGCGTCCGGTTCAGCCTGGAATGGCACATCCCCATCAGAGCCATGAAACAGGGCAACCGGGGGTCTTTGGTGGAACTGAAGGACAGAAAGCCAGGTAATGTTCATAAACACAGACATGCTTATTTGTTACATGCTGCCGCCGTATGCAATCCATCTTGTGTCACGTCATCCAATCAAAGGGGCTACGTGAGTTGATAGACATGCTCTAGCGTCAACGTTGATCTGCTTACAGGCCAGCTCTTTTTATGGACAACAGTGTAGAAAGTTTTTGGGTGAAGTATTGTTGAGGTATTGTGTGTCCAATGGGCTTGGAGGAGTCTAATTGGCAGTTTGGTGCGTTTTCTTTGACAGTGAAAGCACCTGCGTTGAAGGCTGACCCAGGCCAGTGGGTGCTGGCTAACATCAACTGTATTGGATACTACAGGGTAAACTATAACCCAGAGAACTGGGGCCTACTGCTGGCTCAGCTGGAGAACGAGCTCCATGTGAGTTCAACCACAAAAGAGTAAATGGGTTGAAAAATTTCACATTAATAGGAATGAAGACATGAACGAATAGACGGAAGGATAATAATGATAATGCATTTTATTTAATTTTAGAGGATGAATGGATGAATGAATGGATGGTCTATAATATCACTCTAATCATCCTTGTCCACCTGTCCCTAGAAAATTCCAGTCATCAACCGTGGCCAGCTAATCGACGATGCCTTTAACTTGGCGAGGTAATGACCGCCGACCTTTTAACCTTTAACCTCACTTCAAACCATGTCACTCACAAGACAAGCTAAGAGATACTTCACCTAAATACAGCAGTATATAACTGCTAGAGCTAGTAGGCATGTTGAAGAAAGACTGGCTTGATTGTTACTGTGACGCATGGATAGCCAGTACATGAACTCATCTATTTTACACATGCCGAAAAGTCAATCCCATTGGGATCTCTCACGCTGACTTTGATCTCTGTGCTGTTTCCACATCCATTCAGTCCGTCTCATAACCGTCCATCTCATGAATTTAGGGCAAAATATATAAGTGTGGAGCTGGCGCTAAACTCAACGAGGTACCTCCTTGACGAAATCGAGTACATCCCTTGGCAATCGGCCCTGAGAAACCTCAAGTACTTCATGCTCATGTTCGACCGCTCCCAGGTCTACGGACCCATGCAGGTATACTTCACTTACACAGACGCACACACAAGCGCGCACACACACACACACACACACACACACACACATTTTTCTCTCTCTACACTCTTCAGCCAAATCTTCATCAAAGTTTTGAACATAAACAGATACACAGCTCCTCCTTCCCTCTCCTACGTACAGACCCAAGACAAACACCCTCCCTGACAAACACTCCACAAATCTCCCATGTGAACACACAAAGTAAATCTTACTGTTATAAACACAGCTTTGTTTGTTTCCCAGGCCTATCTCCGGACGCGGGTCTCCCCCCTGTACAAATACTTCAAAAA
Source organism: Galaxias rostratus (assembly GCA_036024795.1). Classification (NCBI taxonomy): domain Eukaryota; kingdom Metazoa; phylum Chordata; class Actinopteri; order Galaxiiformes; family Galaxiidae; genus Galaxias; species Galaxias rostratus. The sequence goes on along the minus strand of JAVQJS010065108.1, from coordinate 10,904 downwards.
CGACACGGACATGTCAACTGTACCAGAACAACATTCCCTCCAGTAGGTCATACACAAATAAACACGCACGCACGCACGCACGCACACACACACACACACACACACACACACACACACACACACACACACACACACACACACACAAACAGTATGGTTATATGAATGTGCTCTATTCATCCATTTTGCACAGCATATATGACATAAGGTAGCCACACCTGAAGTAAGTTAGTTAGGTACACCTGTATAGACAGGCTGATTGTCCACCTGATAAACAAGGCTGTTTCAAAGATAGAAGATAAAGAGAGAGAGAGAGAGTAACGGTAGGGGTACACGAATGTGGATGTTTGAATGGGAAGAATCCAGAACTAAAATAACTGTTTGTAGAGACTTTGTATGAGCCCGGTGTGTTTGACTAACTTGTTGGCAGATTGTCCTTGGCTATTGGGGGAAAACTTTATTTGTGTTCTTGGAGTTGGACTTCACTGTGACCCTAGGGATTTTCCCAACAAAACAAACGCGCAGGCATCGTTTGATCTGTGTACCAGAGTGGGATTTGTTTTTTGTTGCCTGTTGAGCAGACAAAGGTTGTGGACTCATGGGCTACTAGTCCATAGTATATAAAGTATAGAAGCTCGGTCTGTATATACAACAATGTATTCATCAAAATGGCTGAATAGCTATCACCCAAGTCAGTATGAGTATCAGGAGGCTAGTGAATGAATTTGAGAATAAAACAAAGATGCCCTCACACCACGCTCACAGTAAACACATTGATCAAACACGTATGATACAGTGGTACCATGTTGTCAACTCCCAAGAAAAATGGTGTTCACACGATGCGTCCCGCATCCTGAAATGATGAGTCTGAAACATGGGTCTAAAACCTCTAATGTGTTGCTAGTTGATTAAGTAGGTACAGTGTATTGTCTTCTTTTACATTCTTGAAATTCCCTCACTAACCACTCCATCACCGAAGGATATCATAAGCCGTGTTGTTATTGATTAGTCCATTAGCCCTCTGCAAAGTGGTCTGAAAAACTGTCTGCCAGAAATATCTTGACGGTAATGGTCATTTACATAACATAACATGATGATAACCAACACAGGATTTTGAAAAACATGTTAAACTGATGTATTGTGTGTGTTTGTGTGTGTGTGTGTGTGTGTGTGTGTGTGTCTGTGTGTGTGTCTGTGTGTGCGTGTGTGTGTGTGTGTGTGTGTGTACTCTACAGATACAACCAGATCAATGCCATCTCAGTGGCGTGCAGCAACGGCCTCCCAGAATGTGTTGTCATGGTCAAATATTTCTTTGGCGAATGGATGAAGCCCAATGGCACCAATTGGTACGCTGGGGATATGTGTGGCTCCTCCCTCCTCTATTTGAAACAGCAGACCCCCTCCTGCCCTGCACCCGTCGCTCCGCTTCTTTCCACCTCCCTTTGGGTTTTCACTTTGTTTTATTAATGCCATTGTTCTACCAAAAACACACGTAAAAAAGCTTTTTTTTGTTGCTCAGTTGTCAAACTTGAACGCAATTGGATTTATGTATGTGTGTACAGGCGGATTTACTGTGTGTGCGTGTGCGTGTGTGCGTGTGTGTGTGTGTGTGTGCGCGTGGATGTGTACTTGTGTGTGTCCATTTGCGTTTTCTCAGGATCAACCCCAACCTGCGGGCCACCGTCTACTGCCAAGCGATATCCTGGGGAGGCGAGGAGGAGTGGGAGTTTGCCTGGCTGCAGTTCAAGACCGCCACTACAGCCGCAGAGAAAGATAAGCTCCGCCAGGCACTCGCCTGCACCAAGAAGATCTGGCTGCTCAACAGGTGAGCACCCACGCAGCCTGGGTCAGAGCTTGGGGCAACAATCATCATTCAAAAACTTTGCCATGGCTTGATTTTATATCAGTTCTGTGTGTTTGTGCTGACCTTTTCCCAATATTTGTGTTACCATACCCTGGTTTAATCTTGATTCTACACACCATGTTTTATTAGCAGCCTTTCAGTCACAGTTTACAGAGTATAGTGGCACAGTGGATGACAGCCCTTATGATACAGGATTATGGTTTTATTAGGTCACGAACACGCTTAGTCACAACAAAACCTATGCTAAATTCCAGCTCACAAGGAAGACTGCTCTGTCATCAACATCGGACAGCGATAACGAGACTGTTGAGGAGTACCCACGGTAACCGAAAATACACCATTCTATGTCTCTCCCAGATATCTTCAGTATACTTTGGAACCGGACAAAATTCGCCGGATGGACGCTGTGGCCACCATCATTGACATCGCCAACAACGTGGCAGGCCAGGCGCTCGCGTGGAACTTTGTCCGAGCACACTGGGAGGACCTCAGCTTAGAGTAGGTGGCTCTCTGCTTTCACTCATTACATCAAGAAATAATGAAAAAGGAAAAGGTTTTTTTTCTATTCTGCACATCACTGACCTAAGATGTCTCGTAGTTTGTACCAAAAAGTACGCTGCTTTTTTTGGGGTGTTGCTTAAGCTTTATTGTGTTAAGCTCTCTGGGAGCTCTCATATTTCTCAACTGTGGAGTAAAAATATTTGTATTGGTTTCATTCCATGCTGTGGTCCCATTCCTTCTGCATCGCTTTCTATACTGTACCATGTATTCTGTGGCAATATGCCGATACTCACTCGGCAGGAAACCAACCTCTACAGCCAGGAAGTCTTGGCATGGGGTCAAATCAGTCATGACCTGGACTTTCTTCAATAATTGTAAAAGTATTTCATGAGTTATAATCAAGGCGGTTGAATAAACTACCAGCAATAAGGAAATAATGTTCCAAAGCTCACTCTCATCCTCATCGGTTCCAAAGGTCAAATCAACCAATGAATTTCCAGTGTTGTCACCTTCCCTCTAATAATCTGGTATGTTTGTTTGGTTACCAGGCAGAATGTTGGGTTAGCATTGGGTTGCCGTGATAGGGACTACTATCTCTTAGGGTGAGGTTCAACCTTTATAGGCATGTATGGGTTGCACAATTAGTTTGTTTTCCTCCGATTGTTTCTCTTGATCTTTTGTTGGCTGCCACAAACACCCACACCAACAACATTGCCCCTGTGCCCCTTCTTCTATGGTGGTGTCGCGATCCAGAGTACTGTTTCACGTAAACCCCCCTGTGCTTTCTCTCCGTGTTCCTCCAGCAACGGATTAAACATGCTGATCGATGGCGTGACAAAGAGGTTCTCAACGGACTTCGAACTCGAAGAGGTAAGTGGGTAATTTACTCTGTGGAAGAAAAAAACTGCTTTATCTGCCAGTAAGACATTCCTGTAACATTACTGCACTCATGTGGAGTCCCAATTGTCCATACCCCTAACCTTCTGCTGCTTTTCTGTTTTTATACCTATGTGTGTGTGTGTGTGTGTGTGTGTGTGTGTGTGTGTGTGTGTGTGTGTGTGTTTGTGTTTGTTTTATATGTCCATGTCGGGTACTTCTTGCATCTGCTTGTGTGTGTGTGTTTGCGTGTGCGCTGTCTGTGTGTGCAGCTGAAGTGGTTCAAGATGGAGTGTAAGAATCGAGGGCTGGATTTCGCCGGCAGGGCTCTAAACCAGGCAATCGAAAGGACTGAGGCCAACATAGAGTGGGTGAGGGAGAACGAGCAGACTATCCTAGAGTGGTTCCAAAGAGAAAGAACAGTATCCTGACTATTAAATTGGTTTTAATTGTATTTATAGTATAGGATCTACACCATTTGACAGACACTGTAAAATAATGTGACAAGAGACAGAACGAAAACAAACATGATCATAACGAGCATTCAAGATCTCATTCAACACTCTCATAAAAGCAATCGGGGAAAAAAAGGCTGGTTTTTGTGACAAGTAGTAGATGGCTATTACGTGAACATGGGGACTAATTATGCAACATGGACACGAATAGTTGTCAAAGTGCAAATCCCTATATATTAAGGTGACAAAGTAATCTGCTTTCATGTAAGTCTTCTTTAAACGTAACCTTTTGGTTTCTCTGTAACAGCAGAGAACTGATACTACTAATCAGAGACACAAGCTTTAGCTAATTACTCTAACCAGTACCAACAATAATATGATTATTCCTACTGTACATGTACATACAGAGAGAGATTGTTCAGACGGTCTACGTGCAATATTCATGAAGATGTCAAGTTTATTTATTTGTAACTGAAATATAAATATCACTGTGAAATGTCGAAAAACAAAGGGTAATTTTGGAAAGCCAATTCTTATTTTTTTATACTAATCTTAATTAGTACTTCATTAGTAATATTATTAAATCTTTTATTTTTTTTTCACAAAGTTACTTGGCCAACTGAACAGTCCTGTTTAAAAAAAAATAAGTGTAGGAGATAACTTGATGCTTGTGTTGCATCACAGTTGACATAATGTGTATGTATTATGTTAAAAGTTAAACATATTTCTTTTCGTATATTACTATTAAAGAGTAATTTATTGTTTAGCAATTCGGTTAACAACATTGAATGTACATTTAATATAATATATGTTTTGTATTAATCAAGTAAAACCTTAATTTGTGTTGTTAACTGCCTATTTTAAACGATTAAGAACACAAGTATGGTAGCAATATTATGGAGGGAATGGAATCTAAAACCAATGAATGTCTGTGTATTTGTGGTGTCAATCAAATACCAAAAATAATGGTTTGTAAAAGCTAGCAATTATTTTTTTAATAAAGAAATAAATATATTTCTGTAAAAGAAAAACGTTTAATCCATGATTCTTTCCATTAAGGAGTGTAACAGTCACAAGCACATGTTCTCTGCTTTCTGTGAAAGAAGATAAAGGAACAATAAAATTGTCCTGACTAACAAGCAACACATCCCAGCCAGACTTGTTATTGTCAACAACAAGCCAAGCCTGTAGCCATAGACAACTTTGTAAAAAGAAAAACAAGGTTTGACAACAAACAAAATAAGGTCTCTACAAGTAACTATGTTTGCCACTAAGTTTGGAGAAAAATACCAAAACTAAACCAGACCTTCACTCTGTGGTCTCAAATTAAACATATTTTTGACATTCCTACGTTCATGGTGTGCCCATTCCCAGCCATGGAAAACAACCACAGCCAGACAGACAGGAAGGTCAGGTCAGAGCACATCTCTGGAAGACAGCCCTGGATAAAGGACCTAGTGAGGCATTGGGTCCAAACACAGACAGAGATGTGGGAGTGGGTCGAGTCATATATAAAACTTTATTTGTCAGTCAGTCCCATGTAGACAGTAAGGTACTGTCCGTAGTAAGGCAAAGGGTCCAGTCCCATGTAGACAGGAAGGTACTGTTTGTCCCATACATGTTGCACGTTGCCAGTCTCTCATCCTCTTCCCCGTTCTCTCTTCTTAATCGTCCTGACCAGACAAGGAAACAAAAGCAAAATAGTTGTAGACCAGCTCTCGAGTTAATACCACATAAGTTCATAAGCCTTTCCTTACTTCATTATGACGTACAGTATATTTACGTGATGGTGTTGTTCATTCAGTTTATTTTTGTGCCTGATGTTGCGTATTGAAATACATTCATTCTCTATACTGTTTGTGACTCCCTTCCTGAGCATGTTTACCCATTCGTTGTCCTCGGCTCCGTCACCCTCTATCCCCGGCGCCTGTGTGGCGTGGTCTCCGCCCGCCTTGTTAGCCAGGACCTTGTCTGTCCATGAGGCACCGGCCATCTTGTCCCCGGCAAAGTTACACCTGGTCACCGTGCCTCCGTCCACTTTGGCTAGCGAGACTAGAAAAGTAACAAGATGCGTATTCTAACGTTGAAACGCAACCATCGGACCTTATTTCATTAAGGAAACTCACATTAGACTTAACCCTGAGGTGCTGGTTCAAGACTCACAGACAAAAGGTCCGTCCCCAGTCGTCTTCACCCGGACGTCCTGGCCCGTCTCCAGCTCTGTCTTCTCCATCTCGGCCTCCGGGAACCAGAAGGCCAGGGTGCCGCTGGGGCGGTGGCGGTCCGTCAGCCTGGCCAGCTCTGGCTTGGTCACCATCTCAGAGAGCTGCTCGTCAGACAGACGGTCCGTCTCCCCTTTGGCCTCCACTTCTACATTCACGAGCCAAACATCATCAGCATGCATGGGGCACACACAGACAGGCTAAGAGAAGCCAAGCAGGCTTGGCAGACACACACACACATTTCACAAAACGTTGATTTTTTTCTATTTGTGTAGTTTGGTGCTATAGTTGAGTAAAAATCTTCAATCCTAGTCGTCTTCCGTGTGGCTTACTTACTGAACGAGGACATGAGATAGCCGGTGTTGACTTTCTTTGTGTCGCTGAAGTTGGGCTCCACTTCATTGCCGCTGGCATCGAACTTCCGTTTATGGACCCGGCTTATTTTGATGTACAACACGTAGAACCGGGCCTGATAACAACATCGGTGGTCAGCGTGGTCGCAAGTCTCAGCGTGTTTCTTCATACTTCAATAAGTGGTTGTGCTTGTTTTAGGTCAGGAAAAATGCCTAATAACATTCGTATTAATATTCTATGTTTGAAAACTTCATGCAGTATGTGCTACTGCTGCCTGCTTGGAACATGCACTATGGTGTTGAACGATTTGACAGATAATGTAGTGTAAAGTGTGCAAAGCAACTGGAGCAAACAGAATACAGCACAGATTCAGAACAATACATAACCTTCAACAAGAAAGAATCTGAGATAATTTTGGGAAAGACTAAGAACGGAGAGATGACATTGCGGAGCTACCTTCTGGCCGTTGACGTCTGTGATCACATGTCTTGAGACGTCCAACAGCGTTCCTTCCAGGATTACCCCTGCACCACTGAGAGAGGTGCAATGACCAGTTAGACTGACAACCCCTGACAATTAGCATTGAACATTTATGTGGTAAGGTTCGCCAAACTTAAGGGAGTTTGGCCCATTGTTAAACTGGCTACAATTCATCCAGAATTTAGATTGTTGTATCCTCACCCAAACAAAATCTACATCACCCCAACTCTCATCCAGTTACACTGGGACCCTGATCAACATGGCATTCAATCAAAAACTCTCCTGCCCACCTTCGAAGCCCTCAATAATCTGGCCCCCACATATATATATATATATATATATATATATATATATATATATTACTTTAGGACTATGATCTCTATTTACGTTCACTGGCTCTCATGCCTGGCCTTCTGACCAATCCCCCCTCCTCCTTCTCACATCTCAGGGCTTTCAATTGTTCCGCACCCAGGCTCTGCCTCTCCCCAATTATCCCACAACCTGACACTTTATCACCCCTCAAGTCAGTTTTTAGTTAAAACTGACCCACTCACTGAAATGCTCCTTTGTACTGTGCCAGGCGGTCTCACTTTGTTCATAAGTGTTTTCAGTAATGTGCCATTGTGGTTTCCGTTGTAGTTTCCCTTTTGTATTGATTGATTGATTGTTTTTGTATATAGCAAGTGATATTCGCTGTAAGCAGACATTGAGTGCATTGAATGGCGCTGTCGTGCGAAATAGTGTCGCCCTCAAATTAAATGTGTTATTATTAGTATAAGTATGTAGCATTACTACGCGCCTGCAAGCGGCACAACTTTAGAAGCGTAAAGTTGTCGTTACATTTCTAAGAAGAAGGGTTAGGCATGATTAAGAAAGGCACCCTTGCTGCGATACACGGTTCAACATTTATCTAACTGTGAGTATCCCAGAGCAGTTAGTAGAGTGGGGATGGTGTGTAGAACATTTCCGACCACATAATCATGTACCGCCTGCAGCCTCCAATCCTATCCCAACGATTCCCAACGTATCCTCTCATAATTTTGTATAAAAAAATACTACCTTTGGTATGCATTAGGAGACCAAACGGTGTCTATTTTCTCATTGTGGACTGGTTTATTAAGCAAAGACGTATTGTGATAAATCCGGCTCATTTTCTAAACATTGAAACTTTTTGCCTGCGTGTGCCACTTCCCGATTTCACGTTTTTGCGTCAAAACAATGGGAGGAGACAAAAAGGGGCTATACATGCGCAGTAAACATACATTTTTTTATTATATTATTAAATATGCATTGGAAAATACCTAATTAGGCAGTAGGCCTGTTTTTATTACAGTGATACTGAGAATACTAATTCTCAACAGTCAATATAGTGAACGTACGTAAAAAGCATACAATGAAAACATACCTAAATTATATTGTCAATGTTCCAAAAATCCATCACATACCTTTACACCTCATATGTGCTTTATTGGCATGGTAAAGCATACATTTGCATTGCTAAAGCATAACAACATATGTAACGAATGACAAAAATAAAATATTCTGTCATGATATTTTAAATTTTCTTTCTCTTTAACATGGGGCAAGACAGTTGGAACCGCAAATATGGAAGCCAAATGGAATTCTGGAAGGACAGTTTTAGAAAGAGAGGCAGGCCAAGAAAATGAAGTTTTATTTATGATAGTTTGTCATAACAAAATCCAGTAGATTTACATCCCGTTCCATGTCCATCACTGCAGTACGGTCACAGTATAGCCAAAGTTGGGTTATGGTATGTTGGGTTTAGCTCAGTGTGAAACTCAACAGTCACTGTAGCGTCGTAGCTGGATGCCGAGCCAGACGTTCCTTCTCTGATCCCAGCCACCAGGGGCCTCTACCTCATACAACCTGTCCCTCTGGTCTTCATGTTCCTGAAGAAAACTCCTACACACTGGAGAGAGACAGAGACAGAGACACGGACAGACAGACACGTCTATGAGATACACCCTGATCAACTCTTTCAAACCTATCTATAACCTAGAAGATACAATTGGATATACAGTATACAGTTGATATCGTCGCCTGCAGGTTCTTGTCAACCCTTAACACAAAAAGGGTCTCAGTTTGAAGGTCTTTGCTCTAGAAAAGTGTATAACTAACCGGCCACCATGCTGGGTGACAAGGGGTAGCTGATACCCAGCACCTCCTCATCTGGGAAGGTAGAGCAGAAGTCCTGGAGCATTTGGAGGCCTAGGCCTCGCCTTCTGGCGTGCCTCCTCACTAACACTGTGTCCAAGACGGGAAGAAGGTAACTTTGACTGTTGTGACTGTAGCATAGACTTCCTGTTGTTTAAACAAATGAAACACGTGTGGATGCAGAATCTATACGGATATAATAATAATAATCTTTATTTGTAGAGCAAATGCAAGCGTAGATCAATGCGCTTAACAAATCAGAAAAAAACAACACAAAACTATGGTTAAAAGCAATGATAACATTACGTTTGCATAACAACAAAGCAATATATTTGTGAAGCACCAACTCAGATTCAGATGCTGTGATACACACCTTTCCTTCGACTTGGTTGAATTGAAAATGTGCCCTGCTGTATACTAAGGAGTACAAAGGAGCACAGGCCCAGACTGAAGAGAGTCTGATGGGAGTTCACCAGGAGGCTCATAGGACGTCTCTGGAGTGGTGGTTCAAGAATACGGTTAAACTGATCAAATTGGACACACTTAACCTGAGCGTTTCGACTCCCAATGCAAGATGCCTTCAAAGACTTCTACACAAGTCAGAACTTCAGAACCTCATTCACCTCAGGGGGGTTCATGTTGCAGAAGAGGCCGGAGACGGATAGTCTTGTGCAAACATGAAAGCACCGCCATGCCCTTGCTCGTTTGAGTACAGGTGTAAATAATATGCAGCCGTATTTTTCAATCTTTTTGTGAACAAAAGGTTTAAAGCAGGTCGGTATCCATTACATATAGAGGAAGACCACTTAAATCTCAGGGCGGTCAAGAGTTAAGTGTAATATATCCCGTCCTACTGCTTATACATAAACACAGTACTGGATAACAACTCCTTGACAGTAGTGTGTTCTGGCAGCACTGACAGACTTTATAGTAATTTAAGTACTGATGCCTCTCCTTTTTATTTGCTTGAAACATAAAAGTCTATGTGCGAGTTTTTTGGTGCGTTTGTGTCTGTGTGTGTGAGAACAAAAGAGCAATGGTTACGCTGTCCATCCTACTTAGGATTTGTACAAGGAAATGCTTTCCAGAGGGGGGAAAAGAGAGAGAGCGAGAGGAAAGAAAAAAAAAAAAGAGAGAGAGAGAGAGAGAGAGAGCGAGAGAGAGAGAAAAGAAATGCAGTGTGTGTAATTATCCTGTCTGTAAACACCTTCGTTTCCCGACACCACCCCCACTTTCCTAACCTCTGGGCTTCACCGTGTAGAACGCCACAGCCTCGCCCTCACACCAGAACAGCTTCGCCTGCTCTGTCCTGGGATGAGGGGAAAACAGCGCTGGCTCCCCTGAAACCCTCTCCGCCACCTGGCTGAGCAGGAACAGAACTACCCTCTCCATCACGGACCGCACCTGCACGCACACAGAAAACCCCTGTAGAAAAACATACGGGTAGCGGGTCCCCTCTCGTATCACCAGAATGCTGTGAGGTTACTACTAACACGTCATACTTCCTCCCAACAAGTTAACCATTTAGGAAGGCAAAATAATGAAGACTATTGGGGTACCGCCATGAGGCCTGTTCTCGATGGGCAGGTTGTCTTCAGCATATCTTCCACGGACCACCATTGCCCGTGCACATACAGAGCCAACACTGCAGACAGACACCGTTAGGTTAACAGTAATAATAATAATAATAATAATTCATTTTATTTATATAGCGCTTTTCTGACACCCAAAGTCGCTTCACAATATAAGCATAATTACATGACAAAAAATAATTAACTATAAAGATGGAGAAACAATTAGACAGACAACAGAATAACAACACCATTTCTAACTAGAAGTATGACAAATTAGAAGATCCCTGGAGTGGATTCTAAACAGAGTTAACTAGGGTATGCTAGGGTGAAAAGATAGGTTTTAAGGTTGGTTTGAAATATTAATAACGAGCTGGAATTACGAATTAACGGAGGGAGAGAGTTCCAT
>JAVQJS010065100.1:0-20247 GCA_036024795.1 Galaxias rostratus | reverse complement strand
GTCTCTCTCTCTTTCCCCAGATTGAGTCTGCCAACCTAACAGGCCAAATACCACTTGACATAAATCCCCCTCTGTCTGTCTGGCAGCTAGGCTCTACTGCATCCCAGCTACCATCCCTCCACTAATAAAATATTGATCTTTTACTTCTCCAGTGCTTTCAGGGGACCTGTAAGGGAGGAGGGAGGGAGGGGGGCTGGGTGGGGGGGTGGGGGCTGGCTGCAGCAAGTGTCCAGAGATCAGCTTGGCATGTTCTGGGCTGATCTCTTACACTGATAGTGTATGATGATCAAGCCCCACATCGAGATAGTGTTGCTCCACAATCACAATTCCATTCTATAATGAAAAAATGTGTGCCTTGTTTAGATCTACAGTGGGTTTTTGGGAGGTAAATTGAGAGTATGCTGACATAGTCCTGAAACACTTGATTGAAATGACAGTCAAATGTTCATACTTGTTCATACTAATTATGTATTTACAATGCTATTTGATCATCATAACCATCCTTGTGGTTCTGTTTTTTTATATTGTAACTGAATTGTAATAAATCAAATCGAATAGTACTTTCTAAATGTCTTGTACCGATGTAAGGGTCAGAAATTCATGGCATTTTTTCAAAACTACTCTATCACACATCTGCAGCTAGAACCATACCAAAATTTAACAAGAATCACAAAAAAGTTCCTCTCTGAAGACATTGATATAAAGGTACCACAAGTTACTTCATCTTCGTTCTAATGTAATACAAATGCAACTCAAGAACGAAAATCATGAAGACATGTTCAATATGCTTTTACAACAACACCTCATTTAGTCAACAAAACGTAATTGTTTGTGGTGTTTCAATGTTTTTCCTTGATTCATAATGCCGATGTAATCATTGGAATTGGTCTAAGCTAAAGGTAAGGTTGCATTGGAAACTTACAATGATTTCATAGTTGATTGACAGAACTAGCACCCCTTAAATAACCTGAAGCAGACCTGTCAATTACTGACTACTTAACTGATAAAGAGGTTTTGGCCGATTACAGGAGGGAACAAAATCACCATAGCTCTACCATCTAGCCAATACAACATGAACTCATAGCAGGTTTGGAAAAGTGTCTTCAGTTTGTAAAATAGTTAATGTAGACAAGGCGTTCTCTGTAAAACGTATGGAAAAATGCAAAGGTTTGGATGACTCAGCTCTCTATCAAAGGAGGAACGGAGTGAGTAAATCCACTTCTCATTTCACATCAGCTATGACCGTCAGACAGGGGCTGAAGCAACGGTAAGCTCTGGTTGAAAGAGAAGTTTCCTAAGTTTTTACATTATAATATGTGCCTTTGCTTCATTGTCTGCTGCTGTTTCTTCGTGTTTTGCTGTCCATTTATGTTTTTATACATCCATAGCCACTAAAAAATGCAAAACGGAGGGTCAGGGGTCCCAAACTGGTTGTTTGTATTTCAAAGTGCAGGAGCATGTTTACTCCAAAATAGGACTTTGTCATTAGTGGACAGTTTAGTCAGCATGTTATCATGCAGGAATGAGCAGGTATGGGATAATGTTATGGTTCTTGAAATTGGTCTTGTTCCACAATTCAGCCCAGGCATAATTTATTTGCCCGCAGGCCTTTTCAGAAATGTGCTTGATCTGACCTTACTTGGAGTAAACTACTGAAGTATTTAAGTTTTTATATTGGTCAATCCCGTGACCTTTGGAATGAATTAGTGACGCTCCATTCTGCCCTTAAGAGTGGGGCTATTTCTCTCAAGCGATTAATGACTGAATGGTCAGTAAACCGTCTAGCGGCGCCTCAAATAGACATTGTTTATGGCGTTTATTTAGTGCCAAAATTCGCGAGCGCACAGAATGGTATTCGCGAGCGGAACCTTCCACGAGGGAGGGCATTTCTGATCCGCAAGAGCACGGAACACAATCCGTGATTGGAAAAAGGGTCCATTTGATATTTTGACCCTTGCCACCAATCGCAATTGCTCAACCCTCGCTCGCCAGTCAAGTTGACTTTTTGCACTTTGGGGGCGGTCATGGTGGCTAATGTCTCCTCTTTTGATTGATTACTTTAACCCTTTTCAGCCTGAGGCAGAGTTCCAATTCTATTCTTTATCAAACATAAAATCGACACGTTAAAACGTTTTGTTGTGCGTTATTACATCACACATGTTATTTCCAATTATTTGAATACATATGATCATTTTATGATAAAAAATTCCGTATGAAGAAGCTTTCATAAACATCCATCCTCCCATCCATCCGTTATCAGAACCGCTTATCCTATGCAGGGTCACGGGGGGCTGGAGCCTATCCCAGCCGTTTTCGGGCGAGAAGCAGAGTACAGCTTGGACAGATCGTCAGTCCACTACACAGACATACAACATGTCGCACACGCACATTCGCACCTATGGAAAATTTAGAGTTACCAATGTACATACATGTGTTTGGACTGAGGGAGGTAACCAGAGTATCCGGAGGAAACCTACGCTAACACGGGGAGAACATTCAAACTCAGAAATTCCTTTAAGTGGGGATCGAAACAAGGACCTTCTTACTGTTAGGCAACAGTGCTAATCACTGTGCCACCGTGCTGCCCCATTCATAGACAAAGATTTACAATTAGCCAACCCTTTTTTCTTCTTTTTTTTTTGTTCTTTTTTTTACTAAAGATGGGTGTTTAAGTCACTTTGCATACAAGATGGAAAATTGTGTAAACTAAGGAAAGGACTGTATGACATTCTTCAGAATTAAACTACATCTACTCAAAACTAAAACATACCAGACTCTCTCTCTCTCTCTCTCTCGCAAAACACAGCACTTAAATTTGTAAGACGTAAAGGTAATCTACTGGTGCTCTGGATTAAATACAAATAGAAACCGTATTTGTTACCCCGCAAACAACAATGTCTGAATATTAAACTGCTGATTGTCATGGCTGGCGATTAATCCATGTCCTCCTCCCTCATCTCCTTATGGACATATTTTGGAAGCTGCTTTATAAACAGGTGATTCTCTCTTCCTGAAAAGTCATGCCTTTTTAGTCCATGTGTGTCTCTGCTATAAGCCCAATTTTATCAGCAGTCCACAGACATCTCCTCCTGTGGGTTTGAGCAAGGGACCATGGCCTCTGGCTAATCCCTAAACAGGAAAATATACCAGAATTGGTAGGCTGTGCTATTTCAAAAATCCTTACACTAAACAAATTGTCAACAAGGCTCGAAGACCAACCAGAATGGCATCACTCTTATTAGATCTTTGTTTATTATCATGCACGCAGTACTTGTACATGAAACATACTGTAGAGAAAACACTTGCAGCAAGGTTCTCGGAATGAACAGTGTTATGTGTGGGACTTAGGTATGGACAGTGTTATGTGTGGGACTCTGGTCATTCAAATACAGTGGAGATGCACTGAATCCCAGTTATACGATTTGTAATAATGAAGGTGATGACTGTTGACAAAACAAAGTATAGTCAATGAGGTGTCAAGATATGACTCTGCTCTTGCGATGATACACGATGGGTTTGCCTACCAAACACCATAAAGTGCTGCCTCCTATCTCACCCACATCCGCCTCTGAAAAATGGCCCTGTCCTCATTGTTCCTTTAATGGTATCCTTAATACAACAGTGACATCGATAACAACTTTATATAACAATTTGTGCTATGCATACACTGTAAAAGTTTTATATTACCATCTCTAAATTAGTCAATTTGTTTTTTAACTCGGTTAACAATTTTTTAACTGCCAAAAAACTGAGGATGTATTTACTGTATGCATGATTGGAGTTTCAAATTGTTCAGTGACCCAGTCACCTAAGACTACATTCACTCGTCAAGAACACTGTGTAAAGGACTGAAACTAAAGTGTTTGTTTCTTGTTGAGCTTGTCATTAAAGGCGAATAATCAGTTACCTAGTTATGAAAAAGCGGACACACTTAGAGCCCACCTCCACCCTCGTTCGCTCTCTGGTTGAGTTGGTGAAGACTAGCAAACCTTACGGCTGTAAACTGAATGGTTAAGGTTAGCCATTTAGCTTTTGCGAAATTAAGCTATTTTAACAGTACTGTAATGCATGCAGTAAACGAAATCTCTTGAAACGGCATTCAAATTAGAGGCTGAGAGATGTTAATGTACTGTGACTTACTTGCTTCTACATGATTTGATGTGCCCCGGCCCCGAACGATTATTCCAAGCTAAGCGAATCATGGTCCAATCAGAGGAGATGAGTCGCCAGCCTCTATCCCCGCCCCCAAAGTGCCAAGAGTAAACTTGACTTGCGAGAGAGGGTTGTGAAATTGCGAGCGCGCAGGTAGGCCGAGCGAACGCTCGATGACTATAGAGCGAGTTTTGAGCAGTTGCAAGCGGCTGGGAGAGTCGAGAGAGCACATGAACTATTTTCCGCTCGCGGAGACTGTACAGTGCGCAATCAGATCAGAATCCCTCTCGCGCGGCGAAAGTTCTGCAAGCGAATACAATTACGTGCACTCGCGAGTTTTGGCACTAAATAAACACCATACATGCTCCTAAGTACATACAAATTATGCATAGAACAGCAAGAAAGTTATATTCTGCCTGGTGTGATTAGTTTGTTGTGACTTGTGTCATGGTTCTTTGGCGCAAAAACTTGATCGACTTGTAATATGTAGGCAACATGCTGGTGTCGTCTGATATCTGGTTCGCTGAGTCTTTTCGAATGCCTTCCATTGTCTTCACCAAAATTGTAAAAAAAGAAAACAACAATTTTGCCACCGAAACAGAAATTAGTTTATAAGACTGTAAAATCTGTATTGATAACGTGTTATTATGCAGGCTATAATTGATTGATTCCTCAGCTCTGACTCAGAGAACGTTTCGGAGGAGCGACAGGGCAGGGACGAAAGGAGAGCCTCAGAGCAAACTCAGGCTATGGAGCTTGAACCTGACATCCTTAATCGGAGAAAGCCAGCTCTAGTGAGGTACGACACTTCAAGACTGCTGCAACAGATACTTTTCCATACACTTCATTGTTTCGCCAGAAAATAGAATTAAAATGTAACAGTATGGTAAGCCTATTTCAAAGGTTCTACATGTATTGGAACATATTTCACAAGATGACATTGCTTTGCCATCGAAATGTAATAATGCGCTTTAAAATTGACGTCAAGATGTAACGTTGATGATAAATAACTGAAATAACGTAATTGTTACATTAGAAGTAGATCAAAAACTTTGAAAACGTGTGCCTGATTATTCATTTACAGTTACAGGTTCTTAGAGAGACTGTTCGATTATTTCATAATTTATAGACGCCAGTGTCATATTTCAGCTTATGTTAGTCACTGTATATTAAGCCTGCTTTAAATAAAAGCTAAGATCTTAGGCCTTTAAATCCCTTTGTGGGAGAATGTATTAATTTGGAGGCAGTACCACATTTGAAGGATTAAGAATCTGAACTTGGTCCTGTAATTCCAAGGTGTTGTAGTCTGTGTTGACCGTGAGCTGGAAGGAGAGAATCGAATGTCATATACTCTATTTAGTTCTACCTGTCTGTCCTCAGGTCCAAAACCTTTGACCATTCTCTGCTGTCCCAGATACAACCTGACACCGAGCCTAAGCTTGAGAGGAAGAAGTCTCAGTATAGTCAGGTAAGCATCCTCTGGGGACTGCCCTGAGAAAAGGACTGATCCTTTTCTAAGCCATGTTATCACATTTTAAAAGAAAGCCTAAAGCTGACCATGCGTGGAAGATGTGAAAAACCACAATCACAATGTTGTTCGTACTTTATCCTTTAGCCTCTATCCATCACATCCACAGCTAACGTGAGAATATGAGTTTTTCAAGCAATTACCATGAAAAATGGTGTGCTACAGTTCACTGAGATCACTGTGCATTCTGTTTCAGTTATCCAAGACTAACTCCCAGTACCATAAACTGTTTAAGGAAATCTATCAGGACGAGGTACTGAGACAGAGTAAGTTAACATTCATGAATTATATTTACTCCTATCCACATTGAATTCATACAAATTTCATCTCATATTAGGGGTGGTCGTTATGTGGAAAATGTGCGATATGCAATAATGTTGTCGAATATAGGATTTCAAAACACTTAATAACCAAAAACCAATAAAATCTATGAATGCTAGTTACATTTGTGCAGCTTCCCCTCCTACTCTCAAACATTTTTTCTACTCTCAAACACATAATGTAATTTAAATATAATACAAATGAATTCGTTAAGTATAATATAGTGTGTGTGTGTCTGTGTGTTTGTGTGTGTGTGTGTGTGTGTGTGTGTGTGCTTGTGTTTGTGTGTGTCTGTGTGTTCATGTGTTTGTGTGTATGCGTGTGTGTGTGTGTGTGTGTGTGTGTGTGTGTGTGTGTGTGTGTGTGTGTATGTGTTCCTGTGTGCGTGCAACAGCAATCACCTGTGCCTTACAGAAAGATATTCTCTACCAAGGCAGACTGTTTGTGTCTGACAGCTGGATATGCTTTCACTCCAAGGTCTTTGGCAAAGACACCAAGGTACTAAGGCTAGTTAGGTTGGTTTATGAGGCTGAAAGGCTAGATGCGATACACTCCAACTTGGAGCCAAGCCTAATTCTCAGAAAGGAAAAGAATTGTCAGTGCCCTGCTGGTGCAACCCTAGGAGGGAGTCATATTGCCAATTATTTATTGGGCTTTTTTCATTTAGGTTCTCTTAAACGTTTTCAAATGGGTTCAATATACAGTGTGTGCTAATTATAATGTTTTGCTTTTTTTATCCTCATAATTTCCAGATAGCCATTCCAGTGGACTCTATCACTCAAATTAAGAAGACCAAGACTGCTATATTGGTGCCAAATGCACTGATTATAGCCACAGAGAATGAGAGGGTAAAAATACTCTTCATATTGTTATAACGCACACGCATACTATGAATTTTCAGTTCTCCATTACATGTACGTATTCCACATTATCTGTTAGTATTGAGCTAATGCATTTAATATCATCGATGCATGATTGTCTTCCAGTATTTATTTGTTTCGCTACTGACGAGGGACACAACCTATAAGTTACTGATGTCTTTGTGCCCCCATTTGGAGGTTAGTGACTATATATTGTTTAATTAAGAATCAAAACCATATTATGTGGGTCCAGATGTCACCAAATACTCTTTGCAATTGTAACTAAATTACTATATGACTGCCACACAATACTATCTTCTCTGAAGGAATCTCCCTTCTGGAAATGAGAATAAGTGGAGATGTATTCTCTTAAGGACTCTCCCCCAGCAGGGAGAACAGCTAGAGATAGGTGGTAGAGGTAGGCTGAACTGTGTCCCATGTTTGTGCAGGAGAAGAGTCCGTGTAGCAGTCCTCTGCCTTCCTCCCTGGACAGCAGCTTCAGGACTGAACGTTCACCACGCCTGCCTCTGGTTGGTATTAACATAGATCCCCAAAGGATTGTTTTTTCACTCAGCGCCCACTTAACACAGGCTGCTATTGATGGGATTTCTTCACTTTTTTGATGTGAGAGCTGTGTTTGCGTTTGGCGGTTGTTGTTTATGACGGCAGCGTAGCCTCTGGCCAAATGTCCCACAGCATGGATGTTTAGGACCGTGCCAATGCCGCTGTGCGATTTGCTGTGAATGGTGTGTGTCTGCAGAGTTTCCCGGGGGAGCTCAGTGAGCTGGATGGGCCGGAGAGACCAAGGGGACCGCTTCTGGAAGAGAGCAGCAGCTCCGACTCTCACACCCCGGATCATGACAAGATGTCAGGTGTTACCGCTATGTATACATGAGAAACTTCAATACAATCAAAGACTGTGAGGGTTTGATATTTTGTACATTCTCAGCGTCACCCTTTGACCGTTTGAATAACAGTGTGTGTGTCCCTCTCTTTATGTGTGTGTGTGTGTGTGTGTGTGTGTGTGTGTGTGTGCAGAGCTCCCTACTCTTCCAGCCCCTTACCTGGAGGCATTGAAACAGAGTGAGATCCCCCTTGAAGCTCGACAAGACCCTCAACACCAGCAACAGCAGAGCCCTCCCCAAGTCACACTGACTAAACATCAGGAAACCCATTATACCGGTACGCCACACCCCAAACATATGATTATGTATTACTTGACCACATTCACCTGCATGGAAACTTTTGGGCTCTCTGGTTTCACTCATGACGTCTTATCAATTCAGAATCAGAGGCCCTCTGCCATTGTTAATACACTTTCATAATGATTTATCATAAATGTAGTCACGTGCAAAAGGTCCATATTTCATCTGGAGTGTTAGAATCATGTTAACTTCATTGCAGGATCCCCCAAATCATCAAGGGAGAGCTGTGACAACAGAGCACTCAAACCTGTGTCTCTAAACACACTTCTGTTTGTTTACCTATTCCTGTGAGTTCTCTTTATCTAGAAGGCCATTTGTCCCTACTGTATGTTATCAATTATTGTTATCAATATGTATCGCGTGTCTATAGTTGTCTACTGTTTACAGCGGCACTGCATCCAACATTCCACCCCTGACCCCTGTGTGTTTGGCGTGTCCTATAGAGTGTGTGTTCTGGTGCTATCCTCATGTTATATGGCTTTGAAGATCATCTCCCTGGAGCAGAGGCTCACCGCGCTGGGCTCCATGACAGAGTTCTCCCACCACCAGTAAGGTTCCACACGCTGCATTATGGAGGGCACTGGAGCCACTGGGTCACACAGGTTTCAATATGAGTGGCTTCTCGTGTTACGGATATAAGTTCCGCTCCAGTGAAGAGTTTTACTGAATGCGACACACGTCAGTGCTTCAGCAGTAACTTGGGTAGGTAGATGTAGTCAATAAACTCATTTCAAAACCTTTGCTCTTCTCTTGAAGAAATGAGTACCTGAGAGGTCACTCAGAGGCAAACGATGCAATCTACTCAGAGCTCACCCTCAACCTCATCAAGTTAGAAAAGGTATGTTCCAAACCATTTCACTCCTTGGGTCTCCATCACTCAAATCCCGTTATAACCTCTGGGCTAGACACACGCCGAGGTGGTCAGGAGCAACAACGATGGCCTGTGAGCGTTTGTAACATGAGGACAAACTAGTTGCTTTTAATCAAACATTTATAGACAGCTCTTTCTGAGGCGTGTCTGTGTGTCATGCTGTAAGGGCAGCTTATGTTTCCAGAATCCAGCCTACAGCATTTCTATTAATTAACTTCAAGCGACCAGGACAATATTTAATACTGTATGTAAAAACAATTGTACAAAATGTATTTGAAAAATTTGTGCAACATATGTGCACAACTTCTTTCATGTTTGGAGTTCATAAAATGTCCTGTGCACTGTATTTATGTCATATAAGGTAGTTATGAAAGTGTCCACATGCCCATTAGATCATCTGGCACAATTTAACAGTTTGCATAAAGCTATTAAGTGAACGGGAAGAAACTTTGAATAAAAATAATGAAAACAAATATTTCCATCTCTAATGGCGCAACATGAGATCAACTTGATTTTTCAAATAATGTCGAAACAACGATTTCAGCTGGACCTCCCGGGTGTAGTCATTTTTGTGTTGTTGCATGATCATCCTGTGTCCCTCAGGTTCAGAAGAACCTTCAGCGACTCCTGCAAGATGCTGACTGAGGGCTCCTCCCTCAGACTGAGACGGACTAAGGTTACACAGTATATGTTACTGCGTGCTGGAGTTGATGCATGATCGAATAATTATTTGCCGGTAGAAAGTAAAGTGTGAATGAGTTGTCATGTCCTGCTAGCTTTGTAGGGTCCCAGTGGGAGGAATTGCTGCTTGACATTTAAAGGTGTTCTCTCACCTTCTCCGTTGGGTTCACCTCTTAGTTGAAGTCATGTACGCTAAGTGTGGACAGGTAAAGGTCAAATAGACAGGCCACAGCCTTTGAATTCCTGTCCTAATGGGTTGTTGTGTTAGAGATCTTCCTGTAAGTCTACAATTGGCCATAAAATCCAGGACCTGCAGGATTAAAGTGATGGACAGATCTGATCGTTATTTTTGTCTGAACGTCTGTCCACCTGTCTATTCTTGCTGAATTGACTGAACGATTCTTTATTCAAAGTGGCTATTCAAAAAGCCCTGAGAGGCTCTTAGATCTGCACCATCCCTCTTTGCAAATGCACATTCCGAATTCCAAAGAAGAACAGAAGGTCGCTTCTGCTGCAGGCTTTAAAAGCGGCCACTTAATTGTTTTGTCTTTTCTGTTGTAGAATATTTGTTTCTGAGAAGTGAAATAAACATATGGGTAAGAGTTTAGTGCTTTTTATGTATCTTAATTGCCTTTAGACTTGATAGAATTGTTAAAATGATATAATATAAATGATATAAACAAATTTTATAAGTAACACAGTGGAAAATGTGTATCCAGATGAACTGTGAATGGTTCAGGTGTCAGGGACCCAAAGAGTGAGATGCAGAAAAATGTAATATGTTTTCATGCTGTAAATAAACGTACTGCAGCTCCTTTGTGAGACTGAATCTCATCAAGTTATACACAATTAGAGAAATACATACATTTTTCAACAAAAAAAAATCCAATAAAAGCCCCCAAAATCTGTTTTCTTGTCACACTTTTGTCTTTAATACTGTCATTATATGTCACAGCACAGGTTTATTTTCACGATTAGTTTTATTCTCAGTAGAGTTGAAAATTACAAATATTTAGGAAAGGTATGTGGCTGCTGATAGATATCTGGACAAATACGCTTTGCATTGTATCCAAGCCAGCCATGGTGGCATGTAACCAAAGCTATGGAATTCTCATGATCCACCTGTAACTCTATCTTGTACCCAAGGTGCACTGCCAGGTTACTAAGGCAGCACTGGCCGTCAACAAATATGGCTGAGGATTCAGGAAGCTCTTATTGTAATGGGTGAGTAGTCTCAGTTTTTATGACGCAAATGTTGAACAAATGTGTTGAGATTATATTTTGAAAAAATAGGGTGTGTGACAAAAACACAGTACACTCCAATTCTCTGCGTTTATTTATTTTTACAAAGTTAGTTTTCTGACTGTATTTTTGTCCATTTCTGGGAGGTAGGTGACAAGTGGGAATCCAATGAAGGAACAGATCCAATACTGTTAGTAAAAAAAGAGGAGCGGGGGAGGGGACGCATGTCCTCTGTGGCTCCCAGTTCATTACACCCCTTGATTTTGACATATGCTACTATTTGAATGACTGCCTAAGTATTATATTCAGCAGATGGTTTTATTGAAATAAACTTTAAAAAAGTGCATTCATTATTGAGTTGTTGAAACAATCTGAAGTCCTAAAGTGTTGACGCTGTACAAAGTTTCAGTCACAAACTATATATTGTGTCTTAGGATGAATTTGTCCCATTCCCCTGCCTTCTCGTGCAGACATCCTATGATCCCTAAATTCTATGTGATGGCCTGGAAACAAGACATGAAGAATCAGAGGCTCCTGCTGGAGGTACAACACGTGAAGGCTTGTCTGGGAATAGATACATACAGTCATAACGTACAGACCCAGGTGTCCACGCTTTTCTGGTAGTACATACAAACAGTCAAAACTAAGGTAAAGAAAGTTTAGTCATTTCAAATCGGTAAACAATGTTTCCCTTCATCTTTACTTTTGGTCCAGAGACCTAGCCAGTTCAGGTAAATACGTTAACATTACATTCATTTAACATAGCAGTTTTGACCAGTAAGCCACCACTCTAAACCGTTCATCTTACCAGATGGCATGTTGAAGTGATTTTGTGTGTGTGCATGTTTCTATCTGGGGTCAGAATGCAAGGCTAGCCGGAATCCCCACAGTGCCCCAGGAGGAAAGTCTATGTCTGGAGGGAAGAGAACGTCTATGTCATGGTCAGAACAGGACCAAATTGTCCCAGACGTTCCCCAACTCAGAGATCCTCTGCCACACCCAAACGGGACTGACAGCACACAACTCATCCCCCTTTTCCAGGTAGAAGACTGGCTGCTGTTTCATGTCACCTGTCAGATTAGTTGACATTTTCAAATGAATTTTGTTTAAAAAAAATATTTTACAGGTAATTTCCTGTTATTATAACCATATCAAATAGGGTTTGTTTTATAGCCAAACACGTTTGGTAAGTAAGGATCGTACTTTATGGGTAGGAGTTAGATTTGAACACAACCGTGGAAAGGCATTGTTCCCTCAGGGTTTTCATGGAGATTAATTTTGGGAAAAGACTGTAAAACAGAACACTTTAACCTGTCATCCTCCTCTGAGGCCAGTGTGTGAGGATGGGAGCCTAATATAACAGCTGTGAGACAGTACACTTTAATAAGTCTTTCCTGTGAGGTCAGTGTGTGAGAATAGGACCCTAATATAACAGCTGTGAGACTGACCTTCTGTTCCTTGCCATCTCCCTCCTCTAGGTACAACAGCTCAGTGGTGACGTCACAACAGCTCTGTAAAGCATAGTTGAGGGCCCTCACTATGCTGGCCTGCCAAGGACCTGGGTTATCAGCAAGCCTTCTGGCCCATCCAGATAAAGTTTAGATCAATAAACTTTGTTAAAGTGAGGAGAAAGTCTTGTTGTTTTTCTTTGGTACAAAAAGGTCTTAGCCACCAGTTCAGGTTTTTAAGGTGCCTGATCTATGATCTAAAATAGGTTCCTAAAATGTCTTGCTTTGATAATGGAACAAAAACATGTATTTATAGATCTATTTGTAATGTTAAATGATAACCATAGTCACTGTAAAATACATAGTTCTCCACGCATAAGCCCAGCATTTGCAAAGGAAACCCCAGGACTTTAAACAGGAGACTCATCTTATACTACTGTGGCAGAATCTCTAATTAGTAAGATCTTCAGCATCATTAAAGACCTCATGTTCATGGACTACATTACAGGACAAAACATCGACAATACATGACATAGATAAACAAAAGAAGACAATTTACTTTATAATAAATATAAAAAACAAGCTGAATGCTTTATTGGTATGATGCTTTATGGGTTGGGAATAAATATAACCTCTTAACTAGGAATTAAGACTTTCAATTCACTTTGACAATGAATGTACGTTATTAAGAAAAGCCTTGTTTTAAGGGACTTTGTCTCAGGGAACTGGCTAATACTTGGCTCAGGCATCAATTGCTACCCACAGAAAGATGCTGTTGTTCTCTATGCTAATCCGGCCACCATGCTGACAACAATTGTGACCCATTGACCAAGCCTGCAGATGACTGCTGGTGTATGTGAGAGTGTGGGGTTTATGAGAAATGCCTTTGTATTGCTGCACCAGAATCCCCCACCTTATGTATAACTAAGCATATGGTTTTTCACTTTGTATGGTCATATAAATTACAAACTGGCTCCATAGCCCTGAGCCACATGAGAAAGACACGTTTTAGGGAGTAGATGTGATCTTTGAAATTTGATCGAGCAATTTTTCTTATAACAACTAAAACTTTGGATGTTTCAGTCTATGTCTAGTTATGCTAAATTAAATGTAATAAACACTTTACCTGGCACACATGGACAATGTCGCAAACTAATAATCCAATAAACGTGTAAGATAAAAACACGTTCCCAGTGCATGTTGTTTCCCTATATTTACAACCAATTGAGTGGGGAGTCAAGTGCGTTACTGAAGCACAGAGTGACGCATATCTTAGACAGTGGGCACGTTGGTCTGATGCGACCGAGAATGCTCCGGGACCCTTTCTCTCAAACGTCAGGCTCGAGTTGGCGAGATTGACGTTCCTAGAGTTGTTGGCCTTTCATATGATTTATTGTCGTCCTCTCTCCTCCTGACACCCAGGACATCACTGCCGTCGGGACTCCGATTAGGGAAGGAAACTGTATCGGTGTACATCACGCATTAATGTTGGCTCCTATTCTTGCGCGTCCAGTACCATACTAGTTGGGCTGAAGTCTCAGATTAATGTTGTTCCGTCCGTTGTCTGGATAATCTTTTAATTCTACGGAGAATTTCATCATTTGGTAGACATGGCTTCATCACCGGGACAGAAGCCGTCCCTGAAGACAGGTGGCTCCGGGCAGAGCAGGTTCCAGGTTGACATTGTAACGGAGGGAGCGTCCGTTGTATCAGGGGAACATTCAGCACCAGTTGGTCCAGATGCAATCTCTAACGTAGGAGAGGAAACGAAGCCTCGGTCCCGGTCGGTAAATTTTATGGACCCGGGTGGAATAGGGAGCGCGATGGACTTGGGCCATATGAGCGATGTAGCTCAAAACAGTGACACGGTTCGGAGTGAAAGTAGCCACCATTCAGGAATGACTCTTGGGTCGGACACCCACTCCAGCACCTATTACATGAGGACATTCGGGCACAACACTATCGACGCCATCCCCAACATTGATTTTTACCGGCAAACAGAGGCTCCTTTGGGAGATAAATTAATCCGGCCAACACTATCAGAACTGCACGATGAACTTGATAAGGTACAATTCTTAGTAATATCAGTTATTTTCCAATTCTGATTTTGTTCAACCAACTAATTATATATCAACATCAATACAATCTATTTTTGTTTTCCTATAGTTACATGCTGTACTTCACTGCATTTCATAGAGGAAGAGATTTATTTTGTTCTGTGTGCTCATTCATACTTTGAGCTTCCTGCACATCAGCATGACATGGCAGGTCTAAACTCCTTCTCATTCATGGAGTCTCCTTGTGTTGGTGATGCTACATTCTCTGGTTTCCCACCTGACAGGCTTGCCCATCTCCTCTGAATGGGCTGGATGACATCATGAAGGGCACGACACTTACACGTTAGCCACACAATGCAGTCTTTCACCATCCATACTGTAGATCCAGCCAAGTAGTACAGAAGGACCACACTTCCACCGTATACACTGCAACCACCGTATGCACTCATACGCACACTCACACTGACTCACACACACGCACACGTACGTACTTGTGCATTCACATATTCACCCAAACATGCACACACACTTAAGCAATATTCTCCAACAGACATAAGTATCTATGACTCTTTCCTGTCCCTTTCTGTAAGGAATCCATTTAGGCGGTATAAAAGTGCAAAAGTTCCATATTTAAATGTAGACAGTCAGTAGACAAACTCAATGACCTGGAAATTCCAAAAGATGAACAAGTGGGTACGGGTGGAACTGTGGCATAGACTGTGGAACCATACCATACTACAGGGTGTAGAACCAAACTATCCTCTCTTAAGAGGAGAACACAGAGGGAACATATATGGAGCCTACTCTTCATCCCCGACACATTAAATATTATGTCAGAATCTACATGTATGTACAGTACGAATGACAACAGTGCATAATATATTAATTTGAGTATATAAAAGGTTCCCATTTGACATAGTATATTTTGAAAAAGGTTGTCACTTGGTAAACAGTGGTTCAGGACCACGAAATGTAACATATCATTTTTTCTGGCTTGAATAAGGTCAAATAATGCAATTTGGTTCTGGTTTGGGTCTGGTTTTGACAGAATAAAATAAAAACATGTAAACGTGTGCCTGACCATGTGCTTTATTAAATTAGGATTTTTATCACATACTCAAGTTGAGTGTACTAACGTTCTTGATGCTATTTTAAGTAGTATACTTGATTTTGGTATCAGTATGCAGTTCACAGTATGTGGTTTGTGTTCAGTATATATTAGTAAAGAATGTGGTTGTGAACATTGCCAAAGAGGTGGGATGAATTAGTTACTAGGCAAGAGGAGGCGTGGGCCTGGCACTTTCAAATAATGTTTGATATCCTAATAGACAGTAGCTTTTTGTTGTTAGCATTGTAGCAGTCATTTTTATGTTCTTAGCCACTGCATGTAGTTTTTTACCCATTTGGAAGTAAATTATCTTTATGAGTGATTTCAGAACAAATGTACCTTATTGAGATGTGATTGGTTTCCAGGAGCCATTTGAAGAGAGTCTGGCCAATGGGGAGGAGCCTACTGCAGCAGAGGAGGCAGCAGCCAAGAAAGCCAAGGAGGTGGCCAAGGGCGGCACCATCAAGTTTGGTTGGGTTAAAGGAGTCCTGGTTAGTGTCATCTACAAGGCCAAGGGGGTTTCCTATGACGTCAAGCTTACAGTTGTGGCGCGTGTATAACTAGTGTGGATAGGTCACGGTCACATGGAACGTTCGTTATAACTAGTGTGGATTGGTCAAAGTCACAAAGAACCTTAATGTTCTTTTGTTCCACGTCTTTTGTTTTTTATTTTCAAACTCTGTCCTAAATTAACTGTCTTTACTGATACACTGGAGAGACAGCTGAATGTGAATCTGATCCTGTATTTGTGTTTGTGTGTGTGTGTGTGTGTGCGTGCATGTGTGCGTGCATGTGTGTGTGTCTGTGTTTTGCAGATACGATGCATGCTGAATATTTGGGGTGTGATGCTCTTCATCCGAATGTCCTGGATTGTAGGCCAAGCTGGCATAGGTTCATAGAATTCAACAGAAAGCTTCAACACTGCCCCAACACGCGCTGATTGCCTTCATGATCTATCTCTAACGCCCACCGACTTTCATGTACTATGTGATGCAATCTAAATCAAACAACTGAAAGAGATTTGATTCTTCTGAACAGGTTTGACATGTGCAATTATTTTGATGGCGACTTTGGTGACCACCATCACTGGCCTGTCTACTTCGGCCATAGCCACCAACGGCTTCGTGCGAGGAGGTAAGCTGACGTGGTTGGTTTGGCAGGCCTTTTTACAACAGGGCTGCCATTCTGGACTGGGCTTGTTCTTCATCTAAAATAGTTATAGTAACCACATTGGATTCATAACAAGTTAAAGCAGCACAGCAGGACGGGTGGGGATTGTGTAATTTATAATTAGCAGCCACCAGGAAAGCTTTGATTAGGGCTGTTGTTGGTCTGTCCCCAGGTGGAGCCTACTACCTGATCTCAAGGAGTCTGGGTCCGGAGTTTGGCGGCTCCATTGGTCTGATATTTGCCTTTGCCAACGCAGTGGCTGTGGCCATGTACGTGGTGGGCTTCGCTGAGACGGTGGTGGAGATGCTGAATGTAGGAACCCCTGTCCATACAAACAGTTCATACATCGATCCATCCCAGCATTCCAGCAACATTCTTACTGAATGCCGGTCACTTCGTAGTTATGTCACAGATCCACATGTTCATTGATCAGATGATTTTCAAAGGATTTGTGTATTTCATGTTTTAGGACGTGGATGCCCTGATGACAGATGAGCTGAATGACATCCGCATCGTTGGCACCCTGACAGTTATCTTGCTGCTGGGGATCTCTGTGGCTGGCATGGAGTGGGAGGCCAAGGTAAGACACCTCACAATCCATCCCCTTCCCACTCTTTGTATCCAATTCAATTCAATTCAATTCAATTTTATTTATATAGCGCTTTTTACAAAAACAATTAGTCACAAAGCAGCTTTACAGAAATATGGATGTTATGGACATAAAAGATTTATCCCTACCTATCTACCCCTAGTGAGTAAGCTATAAGCGACAGTGGCAATACACATCCATATACATTTGTATAAACCTGAAGTTGCTTCTTTATCTTTTATACCCACCCCTCCAGCCTGCAGGCCCTATGAGTTTGGCTGTGCCAGCGGTCAGTGTGTGCCGCGGGCGTGGCGCTGTGACGGGGAGACGGACTGCCTCGATGGGAGCGACGAGCTCCGGTGTCCCCGCCTCTGCGGCCCCGGCCAGGTGCCCTGTCTGAGCGGGGGCCAGTGTGTGGACTACCAGCAGCTGTGCGACGGCATCGCCCACTGCCGGGACGCCTCGGACGAGAGCCTGGACAACTGCGGTCAGTCGCCGCGCCACAACGTGAAGTACAACACGCTAGTGTGCTGTGCCGATAGATTGATGGTTTTATTTGGGGGATGACACGTAGTAACTGTAGCCCTCCACCTTGCTCTGTTGTCGGCCAGGCTCCACCCGGATCCCGCCATGTCCTGGGAGCTTTGCGTGTGACAACCGCACCTGCGTGAACACGTCCCGCCTGTGCGACGGAGTCCCCGACTGTCCGCGTGGCGAGGACGAGCTGCTGTGCGGTGAGTGCTCGCCTCACCCATGGGATGGGGGTGGGGGGGGGGGGGGGCACGTCGGCTGAGTAAAGGAAGTGGAATGTGGATGAGGATGTGATGTGCTGGAGTAAATGGTTCAATGGCTCAACTCCCGTGTTCCCGTGTTTGCAGAACGTTCCACCTCGGCGCCCACTACCAACACCACTGTCGTGTGCCCTGAGTTCTCCTGCCTGGACGCCTCCTGTGTCCCCTTCAAAGCGGTAGGGGACATCCTTCCTGGTTGAAAGGCAGTAGATGACCACAGAGCGATGTGAGATTTATGCCTGGAGACCCCTTGTTTTCTTGCTCTAGGTGTGCAACGGCATAGCGGACTGCCCTGACGCTGGACCACTGCCGTCGGGGGGCTCCTCAGACGAACAGGACTGTCGGAGCTGGAGCCCTTGGGGCTCCTGGAGCCAATGCAGTCACTCGTGTGGCACCGGCTCTATGAGCAGGCACAGACACTGCCCCCCAGGGGACACCTTGTGGCAGTGCAGGGGCCCCGACACACAGAGGCAGCAGTGCTTCAGTACCACCTGTCCTGGTAAGGAAAAGGAGGTGATGGAGAAGTGGTCTGTGTAACCACCAGCGTCTCTAGCTTCAAGGCCCTTGTCAACTTCTAACAATCAAATATTATGTGATGCATCGTCAGATGTTTTTTATTATTTATTTATATATATATAAATATATATAAGATATATATTGCAAAAGATAGGTAGATAGTTGGTTCCCGCTTCATACAATTTTTTTAGTAATATTACTTACCTATAAAATCTCTTTCTTTAGTGGATGGACAGTGGTTGCCATGGGTGACATGGTCTAACTGCTCCAAGGAGTGTGGGGGAGTAGAAGTGCGTCAAAGGGGATGTGTCCCACCTAAATATGGCGGCAGAGACTGCACCCAGCTCCCTGGCAACTCCACCCTGGCTGTTGAAATCAGTAAGTTCACAAATGTGGAAAAAAACTTTTTTACTTTTGTTCTTTGCTCATTTGTTTTCTAGAGATATACAAGTGTACTTGTGCGTCTATTGAAATGGTTTGTTTGCAAACACACACACTGAACTCTGACCCCTCTCTCTTGCGTCTCACTTTGCTCAGAGCCTTGTCCCCGTGACGGCTGTGTCAACACGTCCTGTCCCAGCGGTCTGGTGAGACAGAACTGTGCCCCCTGTCCCATGTCCTGTGCTCACATCAGCAGTGAGACACCATGCAACCCCACTGCCCCCTGCTTCTCTGGTGAGAGTGTGGCATCCTACTTGCTTTTTCTTCCTGAGGTAGTCGATGTAGTTTTTTCCCTCTCTCATTTAACACTCTCTCCCTAGCCTTGCGTAGCCAGGTAGCCAGGTTGCCTTAAGGTTTTGGCTTCGAAAGCGGCCAGTGAGGGGAAGTACCACCTGGCTGGCACTCCCCTGTTTACCTCACATGTGTGCCAAATGTTCTTCCATTCATCCCTCCTTCTCCTCAGGCTGCTGGTGTCCAGAGGGACAGGTGATGAGCCATAACCAGCAGTGCGTGTCCCCAGACGAGTGTGTGTGCGAGGTGTCAGGAATCCGCTACTGGCCGGGCCAGCAGGTGAAGATTGACTGTAAGATCTGCGTCTGTGAGAGAGGCCGACCTCAACGCTGCCAGCCCAATCCTGAGTGTTCAGGTCAGTTTAACTGGTTTGTATTGAACACAAAATGCACATTTCAATGTTCAAAATGTGTATGCTGTGGTGTTCCAAGTCAAGTCACGAGCTAAGGCAAATCAAAAACCAGAGTGGTTTGAAAATTTGTTTTTTTTTTAACAAACTGACATTTGGAACTACACAAACATTACCAGCAGTGCCTTATCTTGTATTGATTTGAATCTGCACAACATGTGTCCCAGTGCACTGTGGCTGGTCCTCCTGGTCTGACTGGGGGCAGTGTTTAGGACCCTGCGGAGTCCAGAGTGTCCAGTGGTCCTTCCGCAGCCCAAATGACCCGCCCAAACATGGAAACGGGAGGCAGTGCCGAGGAATCTACCGGAAAGCCAGACGGTGCTGCAAATTAGCATGAAAGACTCATCTCTGACAGGACCAATTGGAATATGATCCTAAAGGATTTTAGCTGGCTGGAACCCAGAGAAGCTCACTTATTGCTTGGTGTGTGTCTGTGTGTGTGTTTGTGTGTGTGTGTGTGTGTGTGTGTGTGTGTGTGTGTGTGTGTGTGTGTGTTCAGCTGTCAGACAGACCCTTGTGAGGAGTGTGAATTTGAGGGCCGCTCCCATGCAGTTGGCGACCGGTGGA